>PYHX02000158.1:64603367-64610267 GCA_004302925.2 Cochliomyia hominivorax | reverse complement strand
ACAATGTTCTTCAGAAAGACTCTATCTACACTTAGGAATATATCAGTGTGCATGGCATCAAAAACCAAGAAGGAATTATGCAGTATATACATATTTTTGCGTCACAACGAAATTTGAGTCAAATTATCTATGTCCATTTGTCTGTTCATTTCATACGAAAAAAATTATACCGATATTGAAAATAACCTCAATATTTCAATTAAGAACAATTTTTTTATTTAAAAACAAAGAGATTTGAACAATGTTTGGTCATGGGCATTTGGCAAAATTGAATTTATGTGAATTTTTATTTTACGCTTATACACACAGAAAAAATTAAAGTAAAATTAATTAAAATAGAAAAAATAACATAACCTTTTCGGTTCTAATTTGATTCATAGATAAAAATATTAATTTTTCATGGTTTCACAGTTTTACTACATAAAATTTTACAATTTTACTACTTAAAAGTAATTTTTAAAATTTATCGTTTTATAACTTCATGTATTAATATCGAAAGATTCTATTATTATGTACAATAATATTTCACCACAAACGCAAAAACGTTTGGTTTAAACTAAATGAAAAAATTATTCAATCTCAAATCAACTATCCTCAACTTTAATTTTGCTTCAAGCTTTTTTTTCTTATTCTCCAGTTTCTTAAGAATTTTATAGTTTTTAAGAATTTTATAGTTTTTATAATAAATATAATAACAACCACCTGTTACACCATAAATCACAAATATTACGTATTTGAAGATGACATCTTCATTTATTTACAGTATTGTTTAAAATTTAGCACCTCCGTATCGAAATTTTATTTAATGATTTATGAAAAACTCTAATGAGAGGCAAATAAATAAATAAATAAATAAATAAATAAATAAATAATAAAATAAATAAATAATAAAATAAATAAATATAAAGACTGGTTAAGCATTTCACGAAAAGTTTTTATTTTGGTATGAATGCAAAGATAATAATTAATGAAATATACTGTGCGAACAAGGAAGTGGATGTCACCAAAATCAATTAATAATTGTGGATACAGCAAAAATTTATTTACGGTATCTATGAAACTTTACATCTAAGCGTATTTTTGTAAAGAATTCAAAGGACTATCTGTCTCAGTTCGTAAATAAATTTGGCAAATTTCGGAGGGTAACCGTCTATGGTTCTGATCAGATAGATATTTGTTCTCCTTGATATCAAACGTCTTTTCTAATCGTGTGACATTGTTTTACAAGAAATTAAGAATTATGGTCAAAAAAATCATAACACACGTTTTTCATTAAAACTTTTATCTCAATTATTATTTGATTTGTTTTTTGATCAGTTGTCTTTGTAAAACATAACAGTTATTAAGTTTAATATCAAATTAATGAAAATTATCAATAATCTGATTAAAAACAGCTCCCAACACAATAGTCCAAGCACAGTTAGTTCTGTGCTTGGACTATTTGGTACGAAAAGGTTTTTTAACGAAATATTCTTGCTGCAGATTTTTCGCACCAAAATTTTATGTTGTTGATGCTCGAGCAAATGCTAAAATATTTTAGGAGCCAAAGGCATTCAACATTTTCGAAAAGGTTTTTTTCAGCATGGGAGGCAATAAGCAGTTGTGACAAAAAAGCAAATCTTTTGTTACAGGGCTTTATAAATACGGAAATTAACATCAGGGAATGTTTACAAAAAAGGATGCTTCCATTCTTAACTTCCATTGTAACAAGAGAGGCAAATTCTCCAAACTGAAATTGGGCTCTTGTTAAAAAAGAATTGAAGAGAACAAAGAGCACAACTATGTTCAACGTAGATTTTGCTTCATGTTATTTTCTGTGAAGAAATTTTCGATTATGCTCCTTTTTGAAGAAAATTTCGATTATGCTCCTTTTTATTACCGTTAAATTTATATGTGTCTTGTTGTTGTTATATTAATTTTTTCTTTTTCTTGTATGAACTTTATTTATCTTTGCCGTTAAATGTGAGCTTTTCTAAAAAAGCTATAATTTAATTTAATTTAATAAGTATGTAAACATATGTGTATTAAAATCTTTTGTGTTTATTGAAAACCAAAAATATCATCAAATTAAATTCCTTTTCAATTTATTTTTCAATTGTGTGGCAAAATATTTAATAACCAAAGGATGTGGTTATTAAATATTTTGCCACACAATTGAAAAATAAATTGAAAAGGAATTTAATTTGATGATATTTTTGGTTTTCAATAAACACAAAAGATTTTAATACACATATGTTTACATACTTATGTAATTATGTACATTACATGAGTAAATTACTTAATTTTATTGCCTTAAATTATTTTACAAGTACAAACACAAAATAATTTTCTACACAAATATGATGTTCTTAATATAAATTATACGTAATGAAAAGTAAGAATTCGTCTGTACCGAATTTTCAATACGCTCCACCACAAAAGTGTTTACATATTATACACTAACACTTTCATACGCATACACTGATACATACAAATTGTTTTTCATAGAGAACATACTTACGTTAGGTGGTCATAAAATGAAGCCTCTGTAGCTATAACTAAATCATGTAAATGGATTTTTGTAGATATTTATAAGGACCTCCAATCTCTGACCAGTTGTAATCCTCCAATTCAACTCTAAAACACCCCAGCTATGACCATATTAAATTTTATTGATAAAACTCTAACCGTTCAAAAGTTACAGAATTTTTACCAAAAAGTTGGTTTTAAAACACTTTTAATTATATTTCCTGGAGCGATTTAAAAAAATATCAAAAATGATATGAATTTTATTCTTACAATTTACATAGGCAGAAAATAATATAAAATATCGGTTTCTATAGCATTTCGTATTACTCCCATATATATGAGAGTTAATTTTTTATGTCTTCGACTTTATATAGCCGGTCTTAGCAAATTCTCTTCTTTCTATTACAATAACACCAATAGCTCAGTTGACAGGTAGGGGGACACAAAGTTCGTCTAAATATCCCTATTGTGTACCGTGAAGAGACTATAAGAAGGCAATAGGCTACACACAGAAAAAAATCAATGTATAAAAATGTTAATTTAACATTGTATCACAGTAAATACAGTTTCTTGAGAATATATTTGAAATTTTACTATATAAAAGTAATTTTATTAATTTATCCTTGTATTCACTAATATTATTTCACTACAAACGTAAAAACGTTTTATTTAAACAAACTGAAAAAAGTATTCAATATCAAATCAACTATATTCAACATTGATATGCTTCATATTTTTTGTGTGTACCACCTAGAACAAACTAATGTTAAAACATTTAGTCGAAAGTTTAATATGCCTCTTTTAAATTTTCTGATGTCTAGTTCGGATTTTATTAACAAAACCTAATGGATTCTTTTAAGGTCAACCTATTCAAAAACTCTCAATAACGGTTATTTATATTTAAAGATACTGTCAGATGTTTTCGTATATACTTTTATGCATGAACAAGAGTCTTAAAGACTCTTCGATTCGACATGCCTTTTTTTCAGTAGGTTAACCGGGTTTTCAATATATAACCGTATTCGAAAACGGTTTTATGAAAATCTTATTTTTCGAATAACTCGAAAACCGATTTTCTAAAAATGTCGGTATTTTGAATACACTACTTGCGTGCATATTTTGAATTCCTGTTTGTTATGTTTAATTTGACACTTTGCCTAAAAATGACAGTTGACATGTTCCAATATTGTAAATTCTTCCCCAAAAATCCTCAAAAATTTTGTAAGAAATTGAAAACGCTTTTATCAATTGCGAAACTTTGTATTCTTACTGTTTTCTGTTTACAACAAAAATGTAAACAAATGTGCAGCCAGACCCCCCAAACAAAAAAAATGAGGAGAAAACAGAAACAAAAACAATATATTTTTTAGCACTTCAAACAATCTGCAAAACTCTCAAACAATCAGTCAATAAAGAGAACTCGGACCGTGCGAACGTTAGAAAAAATAATAATAAAACGAGTAGTTTTAGATAAAAATTTTGAATTTCAACGAATATTGAAACGATTTTAATTTTAATGTTAAAGTGTGTGTGTGTGTTTCTTAAGTAAAAATTGTTTGGACTTGTTGGACTCATCACCCACCATCGTCAATATCATCATTAGAATCAACAATAGAATATTTTTCATTTTGTTTATTTATTTAGTTTAAGTGAAATAATTGTGAATATGAATGTTTTGTTTTATGTAAAAAGAAAATACGAACAATTTTCACGATCATCGTTAACGAAACAAAACGCAATAGAAAATCGTTACTTTTAAAATTAGTTTAATATGTTTAACGATCGTTATAAAAATTCTTTAAAAAAATATTGATATGATTTTATACCGGGAATGAAAAAGGAATCTAATTTCTGAATTATCTGAATAAAGTGATTTGTACGATCGTTTATTTAATTTCGTCATTTTGTTTGAATCATTTGCTAAAAAAAAGTTATTATTGATGGAAGTTATGCAGTAGATATGGTTATCTTAATACAACAAACTAGATTCATTATTGTTTACTGATAATGAGCAGCTGTTGTTGTTGTTGTTTCAGAATAAAACGTCATTGATCGATTTGATCGAGCATTATTTACTCGTCTCTAAAGTGTGCTAAATAATTTAAATAACGATCAAATTAATAAAAATTAAAAAGTATAGAAACAAAAGATATAAAATTATAAATTAATTTTTGAAATAAACCAAAAATTACTTAAAAAGAGGTAAATAATTTATTTGATATTCAAGTTATTAATTGAAATTGAAGAGAAAAAAATAGTTCAACACTTTGTGAAACTAGTTTTACTTTAAATTGCTTTTGTTTCCTGTTCCTTCAAAAGGTTTTTAGTAAAATTTAGTTAGTGATCAATATTTTTATTGTTTTAATAACCTAAAAGATGATGACATTATAACATAAAAACTTTTATGGAGAATAAGTTCCAAAAGAATCGCATATTTTAAACGATTTTTTGTTTGTTTTCTATATTTATTTTATTTTTTTTAACTGTCAAAATTTGATTGATTGATAAGTATTCTCGGAAGCTCAGTATTTATTTAAATTGAATCTCAGAATTTATTAAAAAATTATTGCAATAAACATATCTCTTTTAAAAAATTGATAACACTAGTTAAGATCCAGTGCCATTTGCGGCCCTTATAAACAGCCAGTAAAACACTTACTTGAAAAATATATTCTTTAGATATTCGATTATTAATATTTTCTTTGTATGGATGCTATCTCTCCCCCCTGATCCTATCCGTCCTTCATTAATTTCTAGCAAAACAACTCCTTGATAAAGTGATTGGGACCAAATTCGAAAATTCTCAGCATTATAGTTCTTTAAATATTCGATAATCAATATTTGCTCTGCATGAGGGGCTACCTCTTCCTATACGTCTCACATTTTGCTTCGTTTAAAAGTTCCTTGAAAAAATTATTGGAAGCAAATTTGAACATTTTCGCAGTTATAGTTCTTTAGATATTCGATAATCGATATTTTCTTTGTATGGGGGCACCTCTCCTCGTGATCCTATCCGTCCTACATTTTGTCTCGTAAAATAGTTCCTTGAAAAAGTAACTGAGACCAAATTTTAAAATGAAGCGGTTCTTTAGATATTCGATGATCAGTATTTTCTTTGTATCCCCGTGATCCTATCCGTCCTACATTTTGTCAAGTAAAACAGTTTCTTGAAGAACTGAAACAAAATTTAAAAATTCTCGCTTTTATATTTCTTTAGATATTCAAAAATCAATTCAATTGTATGACGGGTACCTCCCCCCTGGCTCTATCGAAATTTTTTATTGGTATGTGGAATCATTTTATGAAAATTTCATCAGAATCGGTCCAGTAGTTTAGCTGTCTATAGGTCCCAAACAAACACAGATTTAATTATATTTATATAATTAAATCAAATCGGTGTTGGAATCTGATTGCAGTCCAACCGAAAAAGACAATGCATATCGTTTATATATAAATAATTCTGTAAATTAAAAGCATTTTTTTAATTATGGCGACCAACTAGGAACTTGTACTTCTCTTAATCACTTGACAAAAGATTATCGTTTTAATTTCAAAACCGATTTTGCTAGTTTTAAATACCAAAGTGCTTAGGGAAACAACAAGAAATCTGGAATATGGATTATTATTGTCATGGTGAATTAAAAATGCAAAACTTAAGAGTATGAAAATGTTATATCTAATACTTAGTAGGATCTCCCATATTATTAAATACTTCAATTTGGCATTAATTGTACAAGTTTTATTGTATAATTCAGTGATATTTATTCACTCATTAGCATCTCAGTTGACTTTTGCTTGAAATTTGGTGGATAAGAAATCGTTTTATTTCCAAATGCCCCTATAAATGCGTCACATCTGTGACAGTATGTTGAGTATAATGGCCTTTTTGGATGTAATTATCCTTATGAATTCCTGATTTTTCGGCACCTCGTTTGAAGTTTGTTCATAGAAATATTTAAAAAGACTGTCTCGTTTACTATTTCCTCAATAAATTTCAAAAATGTTTTTGCCCAATTTTTCCCTTAACTAAATGAAACATTTTTAATTATTGATATTTTATTTTTTTTATTCTTCATATCAAAATCTGAGTCTTTTTTATCTTTTTTAAGGGATTAATTACTGTTTATTTTGATTATTTACATCTGTTTAAAAATGGGTGAATTTTTGTACTAAATTTATATATTTACTAGTTTCACCAATAACAAATGATTTCTATAACGTTTCAATTTACCGTTATAAATTTTACTAATATGTTTTAGTAAAATATATATAATATAATATAATATAATATAATATAATATAATATAATATAATATAATATAATATAATATAAATAATATAATATAATATAATATAATATAATATAATATAATATAATATAATATAATATAA
>PYHX02000158.1:64583367-64600867 GCA_004302925.2 Cochliomyia hominivorax | reverse complement strand
TTCGGTAAATTCCTTAGAAATTGCAAGCTCCTGAAAGTAGGGCAGTGTAAAAAAATAGGAATTTTTTCTCCTCTTCATTTCTTTATTTTCACAGCATGTATTTCAAAACGACATTGTCCAGATACTCCAGCAACTGTGTTTCTCAAAAGAATTCTAGAAATATCGTTCATATATGAGTTAAAGACATTTTTGCTAGGTCATAGTCCTCAGGTTATAGTGGTTAATCCCATGTACATTTATCTAGATCAGCATCGTTCGAATGCTTTGTAATTTCATTTAGTAATGTGCAGAACTCCCAGCCAAGATTCAATGTCGTGTACACTTTTGTTAGGTACTGAAATTGCCGATTTGTGTTGATAAAAATCAATGGTATATAATTATTTAATAATAACTCATCCAATTGGTTACCAATTCTGTCCTTATTTTTATAACCATCAGTGTAGATCTTCAGCACATTTCCATGAAAGATGTTACCGCCATGTGATGCGTAAATTATTTATGCAGAAGAGTGGAAAACATGCAATAGTCGATGAGTTTTTAAATTACACATACATTTTGTGTTGTTTAGTCTTATTGCTATTTGAAGAGCCATTTTCCTGGTTATATCAACCATAAATAAATTACTTTATGTTTACCTTTTCCGGAATAGTGAACTAAATTGTTAGTTCAGCACCTGTCACCTATTGCCTACAGATGAAGATAGCTGTCATAGCTTTAGATATTTTAGAACGTATGTTCGAAACCCATGTTAATCAGCTATCGAAGACGTTCCCAAAGCATTTACCAGAACTTGATAAAGGTAAAGTTGTCCCCCTAATACCGGTAATCTTAGGTCAGCTATTATATTATTCCGTATTAAAATATTTAAACATAAAGTTTAGAAATCATCTTGACCCATTGAAAGAGGACTATTTTTAGAAATATCATATATTCCTGTTTTATTACCATGAAGAGAAATAAGATGTAAATTGTGATGAAACGGTTTATAAGATATTGCAGCATATCAATATATTCTTGGAGATATTGATGAAACAACACTGCCTCGTGTATATATGGAAATTACCATTTCACGCTTTAGAGACCTTGTTTACAAGTATCTGATATTATAATGACCATTAACTATGACATACATAAGTTAGAAACCACAAATACAATTAATGTCAAAAACGAAAATATTAAAAGTTCACAAAATTCTCCTCCAGCAGTGATAAATAGGATTTAATTGACGAACAATAATATTCTTGCGGTTTCTTAATTTAAAAATTTATTGGAATTGCCCATATGTATTCGATAAATATTATGACGTAAACTTTGACTTTTTCGTTTTTCATTTCTATGAAGATTAAAAAATGGAAATGAAGAAAATTGTTTCTCTTAATTCAATTGTTTTATGTATTAAAACTTTTATTGTAAAAGTACCTCAAGTAACATTGATATTAACTGAAAACTTATTATTTTAAATTTAAAGGAGTAAAGAAAGGAATGACTCACAACAGTTCGATTCATAAAGAATAATCAAATTGAAATTCATAAAACTAAATATTAATAAGTATGAACGTTATATTCGGCTATGACGGATCTTCGATACCTGTACACACTCAGACATACACTCGCAAACATAATATACAAACTAAGATCCGCTCGGCTTTGCCGTCCTTATAAGTTGGGTGGTACCCCTTCCCATGGTCCTACATTTTCGCCAGTAAAAAAGATCCTTGGGAAAGTAATTAGAACAAATTTGTCGATGAAATGGTTTTTTAATATTTTCTTTGTATGGGGGTTACCTCTCCCTTGGTCCTATCGAAATTTTTTATAGCCTATATTACTTTCGGGTACATGGGGATCATTCTGTGAAAATGACAGTAAAATCGGTCCAGTAGTTTAGTTGTCTAAAATTCCCAAACAAACACACAGGATCACTTAATGAGTCATAAAATTAGTTGTATTTTTGGAATGAAGTGCATATAGCTTTATATTATGACAAAATCGTATTCTAATTTGTCGATTTCTAATTGAAAATTTTACAAAAATTTTTCGCCTGAATTTAGGGAATGCCTTAGACGGATATGGCTAAATCGGCTCAGATTTTGATTTGATGCAAGAATATATGGTGGTGGAGGGTAAAGTAAATTTTAAGTGATGGAGTATGACACTATAAATTTGATATTCTTGAAACATGTGGATTCAAATGGATTTTGGAGTTTGGTCAACATAGTCCACAAGCCTTTTCATCAATATATTTAGAAACACATTAAGAGTTCCAAAACTTTGTTTTAAGACTCAGACTTTTCTAATTTTTGAACGTGCCCGTACTTGACCCTATTGTTTATTTTTGGACTGAACATATAATATTAATCCTTAGATCAAATAGGGACCCACATGTCACATTCCATGAGCTAAATATATATTTACGAAATGAAGAGGCATGGTTGAATGACTTAGGCTTCAGTATTGAAACCAGTATACACATATGTCATCAAATTGTGGAGATCAGCGAGTATCAGTACAAATTGTTGAATTTATTGTGAAACAAACATTTGGTATGCAGATAAATCTCTTAAATTTATAATGCTACACATCTCTGCTATCATTACGTCAAATTTCATGCAAATTCATTCTGCGGAGCTAAAGTTATAGGTTTATTTCTAAAAAAATCGCAATCTTACAATGAGTGAAACCGTACGGTAAAAATCAGACAATAAACCACATAAAACAATATGTGAGAAAAATTTCGGCCTTTATCCAATATAACATTCGTATAAGTAATTTTAATTGATTACAATAAGTATCATATGGATTTACTCCGTACATGAATTTTAATGGCGAATAATTTACATCTTCAAGACAAAATGTAGGATAACATAATTTCTGAGATATCGGATGGTGAAAATTAAGATTTATGATTAATTTCCTCCCTCATAAAGTTATAATTTTTATACTCTAATTAATTCGAAATTAACAATTTGTCAAAGTGTAATTTTTCAATCAGCTTTGAAAAAAAATGTATCTTCGAGAGTTCTGATTTGTTTTAATCTTGAAATCGACATTTCAAGCTAAATAATATTATTATACATTTAGTTCAAAAGATACAGAACTATTTTGTAATAATCGGTAAAGCTCATCTATGTAATACCCTACAATGTTGGTTGTAAATTACATCTACGAAAGAACATTATCATGATACTAATGTGAAATTTATGCGTTTTAAAGGGATTTTTTTTTGGGGTGCTAAAGAAAATGATGGACCGACCCTCGCTTAATATCGAACATCGATTTAAGATTACATTTATCACAAAAATTGTTATCAAAATACCAATGTATATGTGAGATTTGTGTTCTTCAAAGTGATATTTTTTGAAAGGGGCTTGTATGAGACTTATGAGAAATAATGAACCTACCCTCGCATAATTTGGCACATCGATTTAGAATACTAAAGGACTTATTTTTGCTGAAATTCATTAAAATCACTTTACATTTAGAATTTTTATGATCAAAATATTTACCGAATATAATCAATTTCAATAGGCTTCGTCCCAGAGCCAAAAAATATCATGTACTAAATTTCATTAAGATATCTCAAAAATTGCGAATTGTGGAGGGTTCACAACGTTTAAATAGACAGGCAGGAGGACAAACGGACGGAAATAAATCGACTTAAAAATGGGTGTTATCCCATTTTTTCTATATGTTGCAAACATCAGCACAAACACATAATACCTCAACCAGTAACAGAGTACAATGGATATCGTGTTTATAGTTTGTGTTTACACTTTGGTGTCTATGTCATTCTGAATTATAATGACAAATGTTTACCCTATTGAATGCAGTATTTATTTTACAATCGAATTGATATTAAAAATATATTAAATTTATTTATTATTATAATTTATTTTTAAATTTGATGTTGTTTGTTTCAAATAAATAATATTAGAAATTTAATAAAATATACACAATAATGTTGAAATTAACATAAATTCAAAATATTTACAATATTTATTAAGATCAAATAAAGAAATTTTTCTAACAAACAATATATTCTTTCTATTTTTCTTTTTGTGTACAGATTGTTTGTTGTGCTACGTAATCAATGATATTCCCTATATTTTGGCTCTTGTTTATAAACGGTGGCATACAAAGTATAACAGCTGGAGAAAGCGAAAGCTCGACGGTGCCATTATGTTGCCCCATAATTGGTTGGAAACTGGCCAGAATATCACGTGGTTTATTTCGTTCCGACGATTATACTTGTATCCCACCACCACTGCTAACGGATAGAATGTTGGAACCACTCAGTCCTTCTTTAGAAATTTTTGAAAATAGTTCACCTCTGTTTGGTTATGGCGTAGTGTCACCAAGTGATCATGAATTTAATTCATCTATACCAAATTGTGAAGGCAGAAGATATGATGAGTATACAATAGATGAAGATTTTGAAATTCCTCCCAAATCTTGTGTGATGAGGATTACAGATAAACGTATTGCTGCTATATCCTGCCCACCATCATACGAAGATAAGATGCAATCTTTTCGTTTTATACACAAATGCTGTCCCGTTAACTACGTTTATGATAGCAGTCAACGTAAATGTGTGAATACAAATTTCAAGTTATATAGAAAACTATTTCCAAATAACGCTATTTTTATAGCAAATTCCATTACCTGCCCACGCGATAAAGTTTTAGTTGAATATCAATTAAATGAATTTAAATTTTCCATTGACGATGGTCAATTATTTTTAAGAACTTTAAATAAAAAATTTGAATTTCCAAAATATTGCATTGAAGCGATGGTACAAAATGCTGAAGGTGTTAGCCCATCACCCTCATCTCTGTTGACCCGACGTGTCCAACAATATCTGGTACGTACTTGTGATGACGTTCTGACAGTTTGTCGTCGTATGCCCTGCATTAGAAGATGTTGCAATGATGGTGAAATGTTTATGAAGGGAAATGCCACTTCGTATTGTAAACGTGACGAGTCTGATATCATGTATCACAGTTTTGAAAGTCTAGAGATTAGTGGGAATTTTACTAAGCCACCAGGTAGGTAAATATTAAAATATTATATTCTTTTTTACAAATTTTAATTAAATATAATTTGTATTAATTCATTCATTTTTTTTGTATTATTTTTATTGAAATGATTTAAAATCTATCTAAATATGTGAATAAAGAAAACGTATTTATCTCTATTTATCTATTGAATGTTTGTTTATCTTAAAACACCAAAAGTACTCACTAAACACAAATATTTAGATATGGAAGTGTTTGCTTGGAAAGTGGTTTCCAAATTGATTTCTTTTTGAACCCCAAATTAAACAGTAAAGACAAATATACAATAATTGTGCAATATCTGCGGACATATAAATTTGAAAGTGAACATAAAAACTTCTTAATAACTTAGTCGCTTTCAAAGATATCGTCATGTGGTTTAGTGATGACGATTAATTGTCCAAGAAATTGGCAGTGATTGGAATGGGGTTTTAAGCTCATAAATCTCACAGATATGACCATAAAAATCGTTTATTAGTTTAAATCCTCATTTAAAAATTCGGTTTTAAATTTTCATATGGTTCGAGCTGATTTGTTTTAGAGTTGATTTTTAGAAGTTGAGATTTCTATCAGGCGCATTTGTCGATGATCCCTCTCAAGTTGGCCTTCTCGGGAGAGACCTTGAAAATCTCTATAAATGAGTGCTTACATAAACAGTTATAAGTTTGTAGGGCCTCTTTATAAATATGTTAATTCTGATAAAAATGGTTTATTTAAATTTTTTTTAGGTAAAATAATATTTCTTTCATTGATCTTATAAACACAAATAAGTTTTTATTATTTAAAGTTCACATTTCTTGTGGAAAAAGTCACCATCACTGCAAATATAAAAAAAAAACTTTTAGAAATTTCGTTCTTTCCATGACTTCTGTCTGTCTGATCTGTCAGAATTTAATAATTTACTAACGCCAATTCTAATAAAAATGAGTGAAAAAAGAAAAAACTACAATTGAAAAGGGAAAAGAAATGCGTACAAAGAAATAAAATCCAGGAAATATGCACATTGATTAACCGTTCACGGACCATCATTACTGGAATTATAAAACGTTTTAAAGACCAAAGATGTGAGTTTCAGGCACTTTCTGTTAACATAAATTGCATAAAACTTGGTTTTGAACTCGGGACAATGGCCCTAAGCTCATTGCGTAAATTGTTCAATTATGAATCTCCTCTATAGTCATCGGACATCAACCCAATAGAGCATTTATGGCACCACATCACTCCAAAATATGCTTAAGAAAAGTATGAAAGAAGTGGGAGAAAGTAGATTCGAAAGTGACGAGTACATTTTGTGCAGATAATTTGCAATAATTTGTTTTCTAAGAAGTATAAGAAAAGGGGGTATTTTAACTGAATTAATATTAGAATAAAATATATATTTTGTTAGATTTAACTATTTTTACATTTCAAAACAATTGAAAGAGCATTTAAATATTGTACATGAAAGATGACGGTGAGTTTTTCTCATGTGTGTATATTTTAACCCATTTTTGTCCTTGTTTTTATTTTTTAAAGTATCTCTAACAGTCCAAGCGTTACAGATGTTTTGCCTAATTGTCTCATTAAGGGTACAGTACAACAAAATTCTTTCTAGATCTCTGAGGCGGACGTTTTTATTCTTTCATAGAGTCTGATGAATGTAACATTATAAGCGCATTTGTGTAATTTAACGAATGCAATCTGGTTAAAAAAGGTTTCTAATTCGTAAGGCTTTGTTTATGTACTTCGTTATTAAGTTCTATAGGAAGAGTAGAAAGTAAGCTCTGTACTCCTTGCAGATCCTTAAAGGATTCTTAAAATCTAAGATTAGGGAAGTGCGAATATTAAATGCTAAACATTTAATTGGATAAAGAGTTTTGTATTTGATTGCGACAACCAAAGTAAATAGACTTGTCTTGTGGTGATGGGGAGGTCCCATAATGTGAGTTAAACCCGCATTAATATAGCTTTTACCTTATTATAACAATTCTTTAGAGAATTGTGACAGGCGATGGGGGTTTTAAAGCATTCAAAAATTTGTATATCTTTCACAACCATAAGTGGTTGGGTTATTGTGTGTTTGTGCAGGAGTTTGTAACGGGTAGAATATATTGCTTTTAAGTATACCGTTCCACCCAGAATCGATTTAACGATATCGTCCGTCTCACTAACATGTAAAATTTGTGAACAAATACAGGACCCAATTTTAACCAAATCTTAATTTAACAGATGTCATTATTTTGATCCAATGATGTTGCCTATTGAGATTGGTGATGCTAAGTCTATTATTTCACCCAGCTCTCATGCAAATGTAAAGTCCTATACAAAAAATGATTTTAACGAAATTTGGATTAAAGAAGTCTTATATTATTCTTCAATTATGTACCCAATTATACGAGGATCGATTCATTATTCGCCACTTTCGAATAACACATTAAAGTCCAAAGAGTTCACATATGTATTGGTGTTGTAATAATATTTGGTTAAATTTAAAAAAGTACGATATTAAATTAACTGTGAAAAATTTAATTTTACGATATTGATTTCGTGTTATTTTATTGAGTTCATAATTTTTCCCCCATTTATTTATTATAAAAGAGGTAAATTAAATAAATAATGAATTAAACTTAAAATTATACACAAAATTGGGAACTGTAAAACCCAGATATTTATTTGATTTTCCCAAAGATCTATATATATATATATATATATATATATATATATATATATATATATATATATATATATATATATATATATATATATATATATATATATATATATATATATATATATATATATATATATATATATATATATATATATATATATATATATATATATATATATATATATATATATATATATATATAAATTAATCTGTGTTTGTTTGGGACTTATAGACAGCTAAACTGCTGAATCGATTTTGATGAAATATATCCCAAAGTAACATGGGCTATAAAAAATTTCGATTGGACCAGAGGAAGAGGCACCCCCCCAATTCATCGAAAAGGAACTACTTAATAAGATAAAATGTGAGGCGGATACAATCAGGGTGAGAGCATACAAAGCAAATTTTAATCATCGAATATCTAAAGAGCTACAGCAGAACTGTTTTACTAGACAAAATGAGGGAAGGATAGAATCAGGTGGAGTCGTAGCCTCCATTCGCAGAAAATGTTGATAATCGAAAAAACACTACACCGATAATTTTTAAATTTGGTCCCAATACATTTTTCGGGTAACTATTTTACTGAACAGAATTAAGGGCGGATAGGATAATGGGGAGAGGTATTCCCATACAAAGCAAATATTATATCTAGAGAACAATTACAGCGAGTGTTTTAAAATTTAGTCTCAAACATTTTCTCAAGAAACTAGTAAACTGGACAAAGTATAGGACGGATAGACTCAAGAATTATTATATAGAAAGTTTATAGTTATATAATATGTTGTTAACGTTATAAAATATGTTAATTTAATCTTTTAAAATTGTTATTTTTACATAAAATCTAAATTGATTTCACAGGTTTTATAATATCAAGTCGACATGATATAAATCTGATTTAAAATATGTTGCATTAGAGCTTTTTCAGTTAAATACACACAGAAAAAATCAATGTAAAATCATTTAAAATATAAATAATTTACTTTTTTCAGTTATAATTTTCCTTGATAGACAAAAAATGGTTATTTAACATTGTTACGCAGTAAATATAGCTTCTTGAGAATAATCTTGAATTTTTAGTACTTGAAATTTTAGTACTATAAAGTAATTTGAAAAATGTATCATTGTATAATTTCATATATTAATATCGAAATATTCTAATATGTACAATATTATTTCACCACAAACAAACGTAAAAACGTTAAATTTAAACTAAATGAAGAAACAATTTATTCAATCTTAAATCAACTATGTTCAAGATTGATTTTGCTTCATATTTTTTCTTTGTGTGTACATTGCATTTTCTGTGTTTAGCTCCAATATTAACTACCAGAAAAATTCTTTTAAAATGCATAAATCCCACATAAATGTCAGTGCCATAATAATGTACTGTATTCTAAAGCAGAAATTAGAAAATCAATTTATACGAGGGTTGTTCATTATTTTTTAATAGCTCCATTCATAAATGACAATGTGTTGTAGAACATTTTAAAGTCGGGATTCGTCGAATATAACTTCTTTCTTTCTTTGTGTTCTTGTATGATCAATAGTATTATCCAAAAATGATTATTTTCTTATCGTTTCATTGCATATTGGGAATCACTGTTATTTAACACATTTTATTTTATACAATTTTATTTTAAATAAACAAATCATCTACTTAGAAATTTTGTGTGTATTTCTATTTAATAATTTGCTAATTTTATATAAAAAAGAAAACAAAAAAATTTTATGTATATTTATAAGCGAAAACAACAACAACAAACATAACAAATTATAAACAAAATTTATCTTTTATTTAAAAACTTATCAATAAATTGTATTGATTCAAAAAAAATACCTCCAATTAGATTTATTTTCAATAATCTGTGAATGTGTGAGTTTATGTATATTTATTTGAATATTTTACATATGTTTGTTTTTGCTATTTTCAATTAAAAAACTGAAAAAAATTATCATTTATTTTTATAATAAATAAACGTCATCAACCGGCTACAAAAATGAAATAAATATTTGAACCCTTTAAAACTCATTTGAAATGATTTTTATTATTTTTTCAATGGATTTGATTATAATTTATTATTGTTTATTTATTTGATCATGTTCAAGAGTTAGAATAATAACAATAATAAAATCGAGATATTGTCTTGTTACCGTCACGTCACGTCACATCAAATATATCTAAAAGGGAATCCCCAGTTTATTTTAAACTTCAAATTCAAATGGAAACGAATTTCATTTGAAGAATTACGATATAGAATATAGAAGAAATATCTCTTAAAAAAACCTATTATTAATTAAAGGAAAAAACAACGTTACTTCTACATGGAGCCAAAAAAAGGTAGTAAATATAACGAAAAATGATTTAGAATTAATGAAATGTAGGGTAATTATCAGCCAACGAAACCTTTATTCATCATAGCTAAAATGTTCGTTAATTTTTCATAAATTCTTCAAATTGACGAAAATTCGTCAATATGACTATTGAAACTCTTTTTACTGATGAATATTACTGAATTTAAATACCATATTTAAGTTAATTTTACGAAATTTTACTAGAACTGAGGAAAGAATTACGTTAAATTGTTATAATAAATTAATACATATATTGATTAAGGAATATCTTATGAACTGTAACAGCAAGAATTTTTAAAATTTAGTACCGATGACTTTCTCAAGGAACTGTTTTACTGGACAAAAATAGGGGAGAAGTAGCCCCCATTATCGAATATCTATAGATCTACTACAGCGAGAATTTGGTCTCAATTACATTTTTTAATACATGTCGATTTGTGAAATTTCTTTCTAGATCTATCGCCGGTGGTGAGCCGACCGGCTTGTATTTCTAATAAAATGTTACTTATATCTTTGTTGATCAGTTGATCTTCCATTTGCATTTTAATGAATTTATGCAAAAAATTCCTTATGTTTCAATCATATTAATTAGAATCTTCTATAAAATAGTTTCCTCCTGTATCTATATATATATTTTAGTTTAAATGACAAAGAAAATATACAAAATTATTTGACGAAAAAAATAGTTAAAATAACAAAAAATTTATTCAAATTGACTTTATTTTCGTATGTAGAATTGAAAAAAAATTGTGTTTTTGTTATATCAACATAATAAAAACTGCCGTTTTTATTATGTTGATATAACAAATTTTTCGTTAATTTTTTAACGAAATTTCATTCGATTTAACATCATTTACTAAAAAGTGTTTTGAAGAAAATTCTTCAATTTGAAGAAAAATTGTGTTAATTAAAATAAAAATCTGTTTATTTAACATCTATTTTTTGTTAAAGTTCTACGAAAATTTTTCGTTATTATTACCGACGATATTTCGTTTAGTGTATTTAAAGTAAATTCTTAATGTTTTTATTAACTTAATTAATAATAGTTTAGATGCTGATCATGTTTGTTCTCAGAATGATTCATACGAATATTTAATTATACTGTTTCCAAACAAATATTTATTACAAACTTTTGTAATAATTATTTTACAAAATACACTGTACATATAATCATGAAATATTAATCTTGTTTGATGATATCAGATAGCGTAAAAGCTAATGCAGGTTTAAAAACATACAAGGATCAAAAAGTTCTTCACTCGCTGTAAAATATTTTATGTTGTTAATGCACGAGGGAATGTTGAAGAAAACTTTAGGACTCAAAAGCAATCAACATTTTCCAAAAAGTTATTGGTATGTGGCTGAAGAAGCCGATCATTCATTACAAAGTGATCTATAAATACCAAAATTTTCATAAAGGAATGTTTATAAATAAGACTGATTCCAAATTCAAATTTAAATGTTTATAACTTTTGATTTTACGAAGATATTTCTTAATGTTTTTAATAGTTCATATTGGAATATGATTAGTTAATGACTCCTCCTTATTTCCTGGGAAAATATATTGAATGAGAAATTATACAAATACGCAAATAGAGGGCGTTCTTCTACAAGAAAGATAGAAAGATGCAATGCAAAAATGCTAAATGAAACTGAAACAAAGCTGAACAATAAACATCAACTGAGAGCTCTGAAGAAACAATGGGAAAAGTTTTCTTGTTCGTATTATCTATTAAACTGAAGGCTTAATTTTGATAAACCTTCTGAAAAACAACAGGAAAAGGTGGAAACATTTCGTTACAGCAAAGTCCTGAGGTAGAAAAGCATTTTGTCTGTATTTTTGTTACCTAAAATATTTTAGAAACCAATGAAGTTTTTCATCATCAGAACTGATTCCTTTTATTAAAAATTGGAAAAAAGGCATAAACAAATTACAAATAAAATTTCGTAAAATCTATAATAAATAAATAATAAATAATAATAAAATTTCCAATAAGATTCAGCCGGAGATCATAAACGTAAATCAGCTTTCAATATTTTATTTTCTGGAACGAATGACTTTTCAGATTTAAATTCACTAAAATTTTGGACTTCTGAAACTTGATGTTATAGACTAAAATCTTTTATTAACGGAAATCCCCCAAATGAAAATTAACTTTAACAATTTATAAAATAAATTTATATACACACACGTTCACACACACACACACTCACAAACGTATACAATATATAAAAGTCTTTCTCAAATATAACTCAGGAATACTTAATGAGTCATTAAACTGATAATTATTACTAATGAACCGGTTTTGATAATTATTAAAACGGTAATGAATTACTAGTGTATTCAAAAACCGAAATCGGTTCACCGGCTTTTTTTGCATTTTAGAAACCGACCGACCGTATTATTAGACATGCCGGTTTTTTCAATCGGTTAACCGGTTTTTAATGGAAGTCACTTTTAAACTTTTCACTATTTTATTCAGCTTTATTTTTGTATATTCCGACATGACTGTGTAAATATATAAAAATTTTCATTCCGTGTGTTACACGAGCAAAGTATTGTATGCATTCTTAGACATCATATTCTGAATCGATTTTGCCATGTCCGTCTGTTTTAGATATAATCACGTCAATAAAAATAATTAAATACATTTTTAAGAAAAGAGATATAAACCTATAATTTAGACATTCAGAAATTAAAGAAAAGGTTTCCGTAAAGCCAAAATAATGGATTTGAATAAAACCATTGTGCACCAACACTAACAAAAAAAGTTTATATCCCATTCATTTATGGCATTTTACTTCTTATACTGTATAATGCCATAAATGAGTGGGATATGAACTAAACTAGCTATAGAATTTGGTCACAATAACTTTGACAAGGAATCATTTTCCAAGACATAATGTGAGGCGGCTAGAATCAGGGGGAGAGATAGCCCCCATATCAAGCAATTTAGATCACAGAATATCTAAAGAACTATAACATCGAAATTTCTAAAATTCGAACCCAAACACTTTCTCATGAATTTGTTTTACAGATCTAAATATAGGACGGGTCATCAGGAATAGTACTCCCAGCAGATATTAATTATCGAATATCTTAAGAACTGTAAAATTTGGTTCCAAACAGTTTTACTGGACAAAATGTAGGACGTTTAAGATTGAGGGATTGCAAATATTAAATAAAATTTTAGAACGAACAGGTCCAGGGGTATTCGGTAAAATTTACTTTTCATAAAATTGTTTAATACACGTTGTGATTTGTGAAATTTCTTTCAAGATCTTGGACTAAGGAGAATGTGTGTGCAGCAAAGCTCAACGGGTAAATGCTAGTAATAAATAAACTATTTAATAACATTTGCGTTACTAATTTGCTACGTGTGAATTATCCACTTTATTAGAAAATATTAAAATTAGTTAAACAATTTAAGGGTTTTTTGAAATCATTCATTCATTTCAATAACAAGTGGGTGTTAAATCGAAATTTTGCTAAATTATTCAAATAGAAATTTTTGATTTTTTAATTTATTGTTTATTTGCTAAAATTGTTGTTAAAAATGTGTAAAACAATTAAACTTTTAATGGACATTTTTACGAATATGAGGGCAGATAAAGAAATCGGAAACATATTGTATATTAGTTATGGGTGTCGCAATTTCTAATATTTGCTTTAAAAATTTAGATCTTTGTCATCTTAACCACTCTCGTTTCACAACATAACGTGAAATAAATATTATTCTTTTCTTATTTTATTTACAGTTTTTGGCATTTTGCGCAGTTTAGATTGTCTTAAATATCGTTTAGATCCGGATTCGTATGCCGATGAAGCCCATACAATAAGCGAACGAGATGGATCACTTTATGTGATGGCCACCAAAAAATATTATACAAATGGTCAATATTGTGTTGAGAAAATACGCAATTCATCCTGGCCAGACCAAAAGGTAATTTCCGTAGTTTTTATCACTTTTATTCTAATAGAAAAACAATTTCAATGTTTTATGTTAAAAAAAAAACTCTTAAATTAGTTGTACACATTTCTTTGCTTCGATTCAAAAGTGGTTGGAAATGATCGAATACGCTTCAAGGTTTACACTATAGGCCTATTGATATCATGTTCCTTCTATGCCATTACACTTTTGGTCTATTTGTGTATAGGAAGTTACGTAATTTACCTGGAAAAATATTAATCTGTCTGGTGAGCAGTTTGTTTACCGCTTATTTGGGAATTGCTCTGGGACAATTGATGCCAACGCCAAATGACACAATATGTTTTGCATCAGGTGAGTACTTAAGAAATTCTTGGAAATATCTGTACTATAATAATAATTTTCTGTTGAATTTTGAACAAGTAAATATTTAATTATGATTTTAATTTTGATCGTTTTAAATAATTATTTCATAATGCGATCATGTTTATATTTTTTGTAGGATTTTTCATATATTTTGTTTAATGGCAGCTTTTTCATGGATGAACGTCATGTGTTTCGATATCTGGCAGACATTTGGGTGAGTTTCAAAGAAATCATATAAATTATTTACTCCAACTGTGAAACTGGTTGCTTCCATTAATTTATTATTGTCTTTATACACAATATAAAATGATGTGATATTTTTAATGGATCGTGATATAAAATATTCATTCTCGATCATTTATATTTTCAGTTCTAAAAATATCCAATAATAAATAAGTAATAATTTTTAATTCAGCTAAACAGTATCATACACTCTCCATCACATAATGTGAGCAACAATGTTTTTGCTGACATTAGACCCAGATTGACAATAAAATTACCTTTTGATACAGTCACACAACACACCATAAAAATAAAAAAATTATTTGTTCCAAATTTTGTTAAAATATTTTCATATTAATGAGTTTAATACCCCATTCTGAGAGAATACTTATATTGGAGCTACCTTGTCCTATAACATCTTATTTGTCAAATTTTTAAAATTTAAGCCTGTCTAATGCTCACTACGCACAATGTGCCCAAATCGATTTTTGTAATAATTGTGTACTTTTGGATCTGAGATGTTACTGAGTTAATTTGAAGGAATACAAGTCCAAATTTGATCCCTTTGGGTATGTAAAAATCACCAAAAATCTATTTATGAATTGAGAGAAAACAACTTTTATATATAGATTGTCATTTTAAATGTCTATAAAAATACGCTTATATTTAGGTTATCTCTTATAGTTTCGGAGATATTCAAGTCAAATTAAATTTTCTATTGAAACGATTTTTGATGAAGAACACATAAGTGTATGTTATAGTTAAATTGGTTAAAATCCATTTACGTTTTATTAAAAAAAAATAGAAAAGTTCTGTGAAGTTGTCTCAGTTATTGGTCTGTAACTTTTTTACTGATGACCTTATAAAGCTGGATTGAAATAGGAAACCCTCCACCACCACTTGTGTATGAACTTGGCTATAAAAACGAACATTATTTAAAGATAACGCTTGTCTATAGCAATATACAAAAGATAGTTTAAAGATGATTCCAGCCTTGAGATTTGAGAACTTAACAAAAATGTAAAAAATAAGAAAATATTTTTCAGTTTGGAATCTTATCCATAATTAGATTTAATTCATTCCCCTTAAGATTTCTATATAAAACAAAAAAAAATATAAAGCACTGAATAAAAAATGTTTTTATAAATAAATAAATTTTGCCACCTTTTTGTAAAAAAAGTCACGAAAAATATATATTTTTTCAGATTTGGTCATAACATATTCAAAATTGATGGACTATTGTATAATAACGCTTTAATTTAATTTGCAAAAGTTCGGATGTGATTAAAAAGATAAATTAAATTATCTCATTTAAAATAATTATATTTTATTTAAAATTTTCCTTTAGCGCCATCTGTTGTTAACAAAATGCAACAATAAGAAATTGTCCTTATCAAATTAGCATAGTTCTTCTGTTAGCTTTCCAAAACTATAAAATACATTTTCTTCGTATGGCACTAAACACTGTGCGTCGTTAAATCGATTCATAAAGTGATTCAAATCGACCGGTATTTATTAATGCTGGATGTACAGGTTATTTAACAGGGCTTGTGATTGTCCGATTGTTGTATATGTATAAATTACGTGATTATGTTCGAAGAAAATTTTCTTAATTCTTCTTTTTTAATTTAGTTTAATGAGCTCAATTTGTTATACCCTCCATCGTTTCTTAACGTTATCATTCCGTTTGTAATGTCTAGAAGATTTCATATAAGTATATTCTTCCCTCAAATTGAAATCTGAGTAGATTTTGCTATGTCCGTCTGTCTGTTGTTGGCACGCTGATATCTACAATAATTCGCGGACCTCAATAAAATGTTGACTTAGTATTTGTTATTGTCCTGAGAAGTTTGAACTACGATTCATTACCAAACAACATTTTAGTTTTCCATGAAATTTCGGATGCTGACATTTCGTTTTACGGAAAACTTTACACTTTATAATTTGTTTGGATAGGACATGGAGGAGCGGAATTGCCTTATTAAATTATATAGGAAATCTTAAGAAAATAGTGATTTAATAACAAAATGTTATAGGCTATAAAAATAAGTTAGGGTAAGGGGATTAGTATACCCCGTAAAAAATTTTAATATCGCATAACTCTGTAATTATTAAAGCAAAAATTTAATAATAGTAATACGGGAAGTGTTAGCCCCTTGTAACAGAAATTGAATGCGCCAAATTGGGCACAGTTGAATGGACAAGCGATTTTCTTAATATGTTCCTACAATTATTTACGAAACTGGTTGTTGTAGAATGTATTTAAGATTCGGTATATTCGAATATAGCAATCTAACTTGTTATACCCTTCACCGCCATAATTAGTGAGGGTATTATGCGTTTGTTCAGATGTTTGTAGTGGGCAGAAAACATAGATCTTCCACCACTTTAAAGTATACCGTTCGACTCAGAATAATTTTCTTAGTCGGTTCAACGATGTCGATACGTCGTCGTCTGTCTGTCCATGTAAATGTTGTGAACAGTCTACAGATCGCATTATTTGAGATATCTAATTGAAATTTTGTACATATTTTATTTTGGCCTAAGGACGAACCCTATTGAAACTGGCATTTTCGGCTCAATATTTCAGGTACAAATGTTCCTCCCGAAATGTTGTTTTAAAGTTATAAAAAGTACTAACTTTTTAACGAAATTTGGCAATTATTTGAAAATTATACGACGTCGTTTATTAATTTTTCGTTAATAATATTACTACTATAGCCAACATTGTAGTGTAGGGTATTACATAGTAGTTGCTTATTTTTTAATTATAATTTAATTCATTTTAAGTGGCAAATAAAGTGAATAATTTGTGAAATATTATATTCTGTCTGGCTGATAAATATTTAATTTAAATTATTATATTTTTTCATTTTTCTTCTAAAAAGTCTTTGATTTCAAACCGAAAAACTAAAATGAGTTGAATTATT
>PYHX02000158.1:64552911-64583267 GCA_004302925.2 Cochliomyia hominivorax | reverse complement strand
ATAACAGATCCTGAGATTGCTCGATTTTAATGTTTGTCACTTTTTTTAAGCGCCCTAAGAGAGATTGGAAAGACAGGAGTGTTATTCGCAAACTTCCAATTTGACATTGATATAGCGATTGGAAAAAATGTGTTTTTATTTTGGCGTCAATCGAATAAATTGCAATGATATATTTATTCAGCAAAATACCAGGCTACATATTGTCGAAGATGACGTTATTCTTTTATCATGTTACCCAGCATCGTAACTATTTCCAATTGGAATTATTGTAAATATTCAAGATCTATTTACATAATTTTCATACTATTTTATTCAAACTTAATTGACTTCATGGCAGTTGTTTAAGGCGAGAAAGCTTCAAATATTATGGATATAAATATCTACTCACATATTAAGGTATTAAAATAATGAAATATCTTTTGCTGTATAATGATCTTAAAGTGGAAATGACTTACGATCTAAGTTATATGTGTTTGTGTATAAATACTTGTGTATGTGCGTAATAAATATACGTATGAACGTATAACTTGGAAATTGATAACATTCGATACACCATGTATGAACTTGTAACTCGTAGTCCCAAACCATTTACACATGTAGTTATTGTGGTTTTGCCAAACGACAAGACAAGTATGATCAACTTTTTATGTTGTGAATGACGTCTATTTCATTCTGTCATTGTGGTAGCAAATCAAACCAACAATTTCTACTACAAAGACAAATTGCTGCATACAAATCAAGTGTCACACATATTCACATTCATTCATGAAGTCCATTAACATTTACAGTGATTAATAAAAATTTTTGCTTTCATAAAAGTCATATGAAAATGTATTTACATACAACCATTCTTCAGGTAGAACCGAATCTAGTCTAGTCTGTAATCCCATAGAAAGCAAAAATAAATTATCGAATATCTACAGAAATGTAAAAGCGAATGTATTCAAATTGGTTTCAATTACTTTCCCCATGGATCTTTTTACCTGGCTAAAATGCAGGACGGATACGACCGGGGCAGAACTATAACAGCGAAAGTTCTCAAATGGTCGCAATCACTATTTCAAGGAACTATTTTAGTGAACAAAATTTGGAACCGATAGGACCAGAAGGAGGGATACCCCCATACAAAGGAAATAATGATTACTCGACAAAATGTAGAACGGTTAGGATCAAGGGAAAAGTATCCATTGCATAAAATTTTTTAATACACGTTGTGATTTGTGAAATTTCTTTTGAGATATTGAACTGCGGAGAATGTTTGGGTCGAAAAGATCTTATACCATTTCGATTGGAGTAATTAATTTCGGAAGTAATAACCTAATTACGCTTTGTTAGGCGCAAATACAATATCTGCTGATACAATAATATTGTAATTCTTGTGCGAGCATTATGTGTTTGTGCAGATTTGAACAATTTCTACTCAACTTTTGAGTATTCCGTTCGTCTTGGTATCAGTATTTAACATCGTAGTTAATTGAAATTCGTTATAATGGGTCTAGTGTTTTAGGTATGGAAGCTACCTTAAACGCTAGATTCATTTCCTCCCCGAATTGGGATTATGGCAAAGTAAGGCTTCGACCTTATTTTACTCTTAACATGATCGGATCTTTTAAAGAGTGTAATTTTAATTAAAAAAGAGTTTTATTTTATATCGCTCTTCGAGAAGAGTTTAATTTTAAAAAATTATAAACTTCAACAAGATAAAAATCTAAAAAGGAGCGAAATCCGAAAAAAAGTGTAAACTTTTAATGGATATACAGACGTACTCACATATTAAGATATATTTGTTGTGTATTTTAGTTTTTGCATTTTTTAATATAAACAACAACAGCAAGTTTTTGTTTGTTTTGTTTCATGCAAAATTTTACAAAAATTTGATACTGACCGTTTTTCCGTACCCACTACCGAAAATCATTTAATATTTCTTTACAAAACATGCTAGCGCCCTTATAACATGAACATAGGATCAAATTCTACGAGAATCGGTCGAGTAGGTCTTAACTAACTATTACATTTTGTTGACTAGAAATACATTTTCTTTTTTAAGAAACTACGAAAATACGATAAAATCTATTTGAAGTTTGCGAAATGGTTAATTATAAAGCGTCGCATAGCGGCATTCCGTTGCCCGGATTCTCACACATTTACCATATGCAATCGTTTTTAATTGGAATACTACTGGTGAGGACCATAAAAAATCTAATTTTAACCAAGGATTCAAGGAACCCCTTCTTCCTATACGGGGGTAAAGGTCGTGATATGGAATAACCGGAATCATTGTGATATGCTCTGGCTTTTTCGCTTAAAGCCAACGAGAGAAATCAAATTAAAATTTACCAAATCACAGAGTTTTTGGCTAGAAAACTATATATGTGTTCAGTAGTCTCCGAGTTATACTTGTAAATATTTTTGATATTCGACTTTCTCTACCGACGATGTATGAAATGTTCCATTGTAAATTGTTAATTATAAATTATTATTATTATAATTTTTTTTTTTTTTTTTTTTTTTTTTTTTTTTTTTGTTAAAAATTTGCAGTATTGTAGATCCCAACATTTGATCGATTTTATGCTGCTAATTTCGTAAAAAGCTTCAGTAACCATTATTAAATTTATGTAATACTGTAATATAAAAATGTCAAATTAACTTACATGAGCATAATGCTGTGTTTAGTGGCTGTACTTTATTTTGCTCTGCTTATGATCCTAAATAAATCTAATAGAAAACTTCAGCCTTTCTTAACTATTTTATAAATTTTCCTACAGCTGACATCCTATTTTATTTTATTATTTATCCAGTATGTAGGTAAGTATATAGTTGGTGGAGAAGAGGAAGAAGCCAAAGAGTTGTCGCGGCTTATAGGATTGGCCCCGAATAGCTATTTTTACAGGTTTTTTATCGCATTGGCTAAACTTAAGCTCTTCTATTAAAGATTAAATTCTGTCGCTCTTAATCACCTTGGAATACTTGGTAATGTTCCTGCAATCCTCAATGTAGTTCGTGAAAGAGAACTATTTTTGTAAATTAAAGTCAATGACTTGTTAGTCGCGGTATGATTGTTCAGGTTTTAATAGGAGGTAATCCTACCCATTTACAAGGTATTGGTTATAATCAGCCTTCTCATCGCATTTGAAATTTAAAACAATCCTCTACAAGTTTGTGATTGTATTCGTTTTAATAAACAGGAGTTTGCCATGATCAGTTGTTATCCATATTTTTGCTTTCCACAACAAAAATTTATGCTGCATCTAATAGTTATGTATGCAGTACTTAATATTCAAATACCTCTAGGAGTTCGTGATGGTATTTTAGAAAACCTTCTGAAATGCACATGTGGTACTCAATCTTCATATGATTATCATCGGAGGTAAATGTGGCAGGATCACATATATCTAACGAAGAGATCATCATTTTTCTTAGAATCAAGACAAGTTTTTTAATAAATCAATAACCAAATTTATAATAGAAGGCGAACTTGTTATATGATATAGAAAACGTTTAGATCTGTTATAAATCGGTCTGTCGATCAGTTCGATCAGCAAAATGTTAACAAAGTTTTCCATAAAAATATTGTCATGAATTAATAAAATACCAAATTATTGTTATCAAATATTTATTAATAATTATATTTATAACTTAAACTAAAATTAAACATTACAGCCTTTATAATTTCCTTTAATATTTCATACTATAAACATTTTCACTTACAAAAATAATTATAGCATTTTTAAATGGAGAAAAAAACTACGAAACGTTAGCAGTTGAATACTAAAACTAATAAATAAATTCCAAAAACAATAGATAAGAATTTAAAATTTTCCTTGTAACTACCAGCTGCATTATATGGAGCTGTTGATTCAGCAGACACAGTTAAATTGCTAGGCTCAAGGGGGGCTATAGTAGATGAAGTTTCTGAAATAAAATTTTACTTGAATACAATATTTTTATATGAATTTTATTTGACAATAAGTACCAGTCTGATGAGGTTCAATGAAAGCATTTGTTTCTCCGCTGTAAGGTGAGGAGGAGACTTGTTCGCCCTTATTAAACATATCTAGTTCTTCTTCTGCTATATGATCAAAAATCCAACCTATATGAGGGACAATTGCAGCATAATATGCTTTTATGGGTTTTTCTATACAATCGCTTTTATTTTGCAGGGGCAAAATAGTTGAAAGTAAACCCATTAATTTATTACCACAAACTAAACCAGTACCACGATCGCCATTATAGTTTTGAAGGGTTTCCATGGCCTAATAATAAAAGGTCAATTTTATATAGATTAAAAGTATTTAGATTATACTTACATTACAATTAAAACCCGCCGGTAGGTAATATAAAGAACATATATCATCTTCACGTTTACTAGGATATTCGTATGTAGCACCACATGCCTCCGTATCCAATAACTGTAACTGTTCACTTTGTATATAACTCTCTTCGCCCTTAAGAGGCTAAAAGAAAAACAGGTTAAATATATTTTACATTCGACATTTGATTTAGTTTCTTTCAGGTCGATTTTATTATTTATAGGTTAAAATTTCTTTCCGTGTAACATGTTAGATAATGAAGAAAATTTAACCTTCAAACAATGTTAACTTTTTTATTTACATAATTAACTTTGTAAAAAGTTTGCTTGTAAATATCATAAATTAATCTGGAGATATTTTATTTCCAGTCAAGTTATAAAGTAATAAATTTTATAATTCTCACTTACATTTCGTACATAGAAATTGGCCAAACAAGATCCATCGTAATCTTCATCATCGGCCAAAGTAATCCAACTCATGTCATTACGTTTATCTAGTGGCAGAATGCCATTTAAACGCAATAATGCTAAATCATGTTCACCCGTGGTAAAATTAAAATTATCGGCCACAAAAATATTGTCAACTTGAAGTGTTAATTCTTCACTATAAACTGTAGAGCTGCCACCGATAATACTGATCATACTGGGGACAATTGCCACAACAGGACTATTGTCAGAGGAGAATTTAAAGTGTACACACGAAGCTGTGGTCAAAACTAAACGACTTTGCACAATAACGCCATTGCATAAATGTACTGGAGGTCCACGAGGATGTAGGTGCACATAGAGCGTTACCTGATAAGAAGGTTGATTAGCACTACAAACGCTGGTGGTAAGGACAATTAAAATTGTCACAATTTTTAACACATTTAAAGTTAAACTCATTTTTTGATTAAAAATACTTTAATACTTCGTTTGATAGTTTCGTTTAGATTTTTAATACTGATGTTCCAAAAGTAATATATTTTAAAGTTTTCCGCTATATTTTCAATTTGAACCGCGTTCTTTGAGTGAATTAGATCGTTTGAATATTATTGCTTTCGTAAAGTTCATAAATATAGAATAATATACGACTAAAACATCTCGGCTGTTTGTTACTTTACTTAATCTTAACTGACACATTCAGGAGAATTTGAGTCCATTCGACGAACGAATTACGAATTTGTTTACGAGTATTTGTTTTTCAAGTTCTGTGTTATCGCGCACTTCATAATGATAATCTTACAAAAATTATATATACACACATACACATGTATCTATTATTTGATAAATGCTGCAAAATGTCAACAAAACAATTCTTTCTCTTTCGAAATGTTTTACCGCGGAAAGATATGGCGTATGATAATTTTCCTTTAATTTGTAACACATATTTGGAGGATCATGAATCTATTTAAAATTATAAACTATTTTAGTAATGCTGGTGATGAATCGATATTGATTGGAAGAAACGGTAGTTTTATCTGCTAATAAAGTTAAAAGAAGAAACCTAAGATAAATCGTCCTATTAATAATATTCAAAACGAGTTTAAATCAAGCAGTCTTTCTAAAATGCGACAGAAATATTCAAAAGTTTTGAACAAGTAATGGTATATTCTTAGATGTAAATATGATATTATCTGTAGAAGCAGCGAATGAATGTGATTTTGTCACCTTTAAATCTATTCTACCTGGACGGTTTTATCGAGTACGACGAAATAACGATTTCACATTAAATTGAAAATTTACAGTCTCAGCTTTGACCATACAAATTTGTAAAATAACAGTATTAGTGAACTAAGAGGGAATACTTAAGAAGTCAACAACTAAAATTATTTCAGTGATGCGAGATTTTGATGTAACATGATGCAAAAGTATCTCTCTGGTCTTATTTTATTGGGAATAATTTCATTATTAAATACTTGAAATATTTATTTCAAATATTTTAAATCGAATAACTAATATTTAAAATAATTTAATTTGCATCTTTGAGAGTTATTTATTTTTTACACAAGGATATTTAGAAATTGGCCATAGTTTCATTTCATTTAGTATTAATTTTGTGTGTGAATTTTTAATACCGTCCATCATAGTGTAACTTAATGAGTCATAACTTTGCGTATAAATGTATTGAAAGTACCTAAATTTAACTAGAGAAATCCTAATTTAGGTTGGATTTGCCGTCAATACGGGTAATCATTCTTAATAATTTGGCCATTTTCACTTAAATGATCGTTCTGCCATTATAAGGACCGGCCGATAGAAAATAATTTTTGGGTGTTTACCATACGTAGCTATAATTAAAAAATAATGCAATATTGAATCCAGCTTTACAATTTGAGAACTCAACAAAAAATTATAATTGCTTTTGTAATTAACCAAATTTTAATATATCGTGTGGGATGATCTTTACCCGAATTCACAAGAATTTTGGTTTACACGCATTCTCGTTTAGATTTCTTCATAAAATAGAACAAATTAAAATAAGATCAGAACAAAAATGGGTTTATCACTGAGTAAATGATACCATTTTGAAATAAATCCCAAACTATTAGAATTTTTTCAAAGTTTTAACTTCAGATTATTTAAACGTATTCATATATTTTTATATTAAAAAATGTTAGGACCTGTATTAAGCTCACTAACTAAAAAATACAGGGGTAGAAATAGGATAAAATATATTTCAACTTGAATATCTCCAAACCTATAAGGGATAAGGGATGTTTCTTATGTCTGACATAATAAATAAATTTATTCCTTTTTTACATACAAAATATCGACACCACTACTCGAGTCGACTTCAAATAGTGATCCAATAGTTTACGCAGATCAGTTGATCTGGTTCAAATACCCATTACGAGATTACTAATGATAGTTTGGTCGATGGATGACAGCACAAACATAACGTAAGAATTGAAGATTCTTACGTTTTATTTCCTTTGTCATAAGTATTTCGTTTGTATGGTATTAGATATTTTTCGTGATGGTCTTCAATACTCAAATCATATTTCACTTCTGTACAAATAAGCTGACTTGATATTTTCCTTTATAGTCGTTCGAATACGACTCCTGCTTTTATTGTGGCTTTTAATTACGTCTGCGTATACGTGGCAATTTGTTGTCCTCTTACTGTCAAGAAAATGCTGTTTACGAATTCAAAGAACTTGTATCATGATATAAGATTTTATTTTATTTATAGCTTACGTTTTGAATATTTGTCTCAAAACCAACATTGCCCACAAGTTTTTCAAAGAATCGAGGATTTAAGAAGACCAATGAGAGATTCCAAATAAGTATACAGTGAATAGAGGGCATCTTCATTTTACACCATCACTTGTGTGAAATGCTTAACTGAAAAAGTCATACAGTTCTTTATATGCAAAGTGAACCGCTAGTCCGATTTTAATGAAATTTCACACAATGATAACAGAGATGTAGATGAGTTTAAGTTTTGATTTTGCAAATCTTACGGTGGCCAGCCCATAGGATCCCAAAACTTGACAATGAAGTAGATTCCTTTTATCTCAATAGATTTGAATAATTTTAATTGGAGTGATTTCTACTAGTGAAGACCTACAAAAAACCTCCTTATATGGGTATCTTTTACAGTGATATTTAGCTTTAAAATTAAATTTAAATTTTACTTTTATTTTCTGAAATTCTTACTTTTTCTTCTCAATGTTTCGCAAAATGTTGGCTTGGCCTACACACCTCCTATTTGGTCGAAAACGTGCCAGTTCGCTTTGTAGATTTTTCTCATTAATTTTATTAATATTTATAAATTTAATAAATTCTTTTCACAATCGTGTATAGATTTTAATATACACTTTTATGTCAATTTATTTATTTTATTTTATTTATTCATTATTATTAATTAGATTACAAGCCCTTAGGCCTACTTAATCTATGACAACATTGGCTATAATATTTAGAAATATTGGTTTAACAAGAAATTTATAATAAAAAAGTTAATATATAAAAAAATCAAATACTTTATAGTTAAAACAAAGATTATCAATTAAATTTACCACCCCCCCCCCCTCACCTTTACAAAAATGAAAATTCAGTATGTTTTTCTAAAAGTGGATTAAGAAAATTATGTAACATTTCAATGTTATTTAAAATTTAATTAACAGAAATGAAAAATTAAAAACAGAAAATTAGAAAAATACTTAAATTACATTTGTACTTGAAAAGGATTGAAATCGAAAAATCTTAACATATATTAAATTTAATTATTCGAAAATGTTTAATTTTTGAACTTTAACTCGATATTTGATTTATGTATTTATATTCTGTATCTTCGAGTCGACCATTTCCTAACATTTTTTTTCTTAACAAATTTGTAAAGTTTTTCATTATTTAGAACTAACAATTTTTTATAACAAGATTTTATACTTTTTAGAAAAAAGGGATGAACAAAAATGATAACAATGAGATAATTTTGTTTTTAACTTTCTGAAAATGATAAAATCAGCAGCATCATTTTCTAAAATTTTGGTCAGTATACTTATGAGTAACACCACTGCGGCATAATTAAATATTGATTTAGCAAAATAAAGTCTAATTTACTTAAGGTGATAACTATTTATTATAATTATAGATGTTTTAAAACAGTTTACAGTGGAACAGAAACAGCCTAAATGTAATGTCAGTCCATACATGATTAAAAACATACAACACTCAAAAATTTCGTGACAGAAACGCTGCTAAGAGAATTTAAGAGCACAAAATCGAAATTTTCAATCGAAAATGGACTACCTGTTCGAGAAAGCACTATAAAAGCATTAATGGAAGGGTTTTCGATAAAGGTTCAAAATTTCATCATACTAGTGATGAAAATAATACTTCTTTCTGAATTGATATAATAATGTGCATATAAAAATATAACACAAATTTGGAAAGAAGTATGCGTAAGCGCGAAATATTTTAAAATTTCTCTAAATTTTAGATTCAATGGCGTTGACTTTTGTGCACAAGAAATTTAAACTTCAAATAATAAAATCTTATTTTTGTTAACAAGTTTAATGAAAGAAAAAGTATGTGAATTAAAAACAGTTTTAAATAAACCATATTTAGTAAAGAATTTAGCTTTTTATATCATTTATTTTATGGACGCAAAGGCCTTTAAACTTATATAAAGGCACATGTAGTGACTTTACCCTGTGTATATTTCCTTACAAAATGTAATACTTTTATTGAAAAAAGATAAAAACTTCAATATTTTAATATGTATAACGTAAAAACAATTTAAAAATGAAGTACTAGAGCACGATATAATATCATATCCGCCTTGGTTAAAGTAACACATTGTCGATGCATAGCCAACAGATAAGAATCCTCAAATACTTGGCTTAAAAACAATTCACTGGCCTCTTGTAATGCTTCTAATGCCGTTACCGTATAACGTGTAATATCAGGATTTATACGTAAAGTAATTTACGAGAAAATTTTTATAAACAATTGCTATGTAATCTTGCATTTCTTACTCACGTGTAGAATTTTGCAATTTCATAATTTCTCGTAACTGTTTTCGTTCTCTTTGACGACAATTCATTTTTCGACGAGCAGCTCCTCTTAAGGTAACAGCTTTGTTAGCATTTGTGGGCGCTGTTGGTTTAGCTTGAGTTGAACTTGTCGCTTTAGATTGCTGATTATAAGGATTTCCGATAGGTCTTTGAGTTATGGCATCTAAAGGACTGTTTGTATTATTCTCAATATCTGTATTTGAATCCCCCATAGAACCACGAGGCATTTTAAAAATGTAGCTTTTTAAGAATTATTGAAAACAATTTGTGTACGCTAAATTTAAATTTGAAAAATTAAGCGTCTAATTTGAAAAGCTCCAAGGTTGCCATATTTGAGTAGAAGATGTATATTCTTGTATTTTTAAGTACTAACAGAAGTGTTGTATTTGTAAATCAAAGGAATAACAGTGGGGTATCACTTGAAATGAAATTTTGTTATTAAAAATTTCATGAGTAAACATTCAGATGACTTAAATCTAAATTTGTACAACATTAAGTCTAAATATTTTGTTATATGTTCATTCCTTCATGACAAAGTTAAACAAAGAGAAAATCGAATGGCGCAAATCGGATCTTAATTTGTTCCATGATATTAAATGTTCATAACCCATTAAGAGATATGGATATGTGTTTTTACTATGACCTATTTCACAAAAGTGTAAAATATATTGTTTTAATAATAAATTGATTCTTAACAAAACAAATTACTTGCAATCATCATTGGCTTCTGTAAAATTAATTAATTCCATAGGATTCCATGATAATTTATTACTTTTCTTGGTGAGGACCATTTTTCTCTTTGATAGTACAATGTAATATTATGATCACTGCCACAACATGATAACAATGAAGTCTATACTGGATTAAAGGCCACAGTAGGTAATGTATCTGCATCCAATTTTAAATTTTTCAAAGGATCATTATGTGTCTCATCAAAATGGAACAATATTCACCACAAGTAACACATTTAGCTTCTTAACGATGATGTGTTATACCCGTTAACATAGTTCTACTTAAAATATTATTTATAGATTCCTCTTCTTCATTTACATCAGGTGCTTGCAAATTCCTAACTTAAATAGTCAATGTCTAATTGTAAAATAACAGTTTTAGTGAACTTAGATAGAATTCCCAATCAGATAAATTTCATAATGAAATTTAATATTTATAGGAACTAGTGGGTTTATTTTAAAATTTAAATTAGACGGTACTTAAGAAGTCAAAAAATGACTCCTTAATGAAAAAATCTCAACAACAAAATTATTTCAGCAATGCGAGATTTTGATGTAACATGATGCAAAATTATCTCTCTCATTATTACAAATACTTGAAATATTAATATCAAATATTATAACTGGACTAACTAATATTTAAAATAATATATAATTTAATTTGTATCTCTGAGAGTTATTTCAATTTTTATACAAGAGTATTTAGGGATTTGTACTCATTTTATTTAGTATTAATTTTGTGTGTGAATCTTTAATACCGTCCATCGTGTAAATGAGTCATAACTTTGCGTATAAATGTATTCAAGAGAATTTGGTTTAAGCGCATTCTTGTTTAGATTTTTTTATAAAACATTAAAAAATCAGAATAAGATCAGAGCAGAAAGTGGTTTTATCAGCGAGAAAGTGACTCCATTGTGGAATAAATTCCAAACGATTAGAATGTTTTCTAAGTTTTAACTTCAGATTTTTTAAACGTATTCATATATTCATATTTTAAAAAATGTAAGGACCTGTATTAAGCTCACTAACTAAAAAAGACCAGGGTAGAAATAGGATAAAATATATTTCAACTTGAATATCTCCAAACCTATAAGGGATAAGCATATTTTACAGAGTTTTACAAATATTATCTTCATACTGTTTCTTATGTCTGACTTAATAAATAAATTTATTTCTTTTTTACATACAAAATATCGACACCACTACTCGAGTCGACTTCAAATAGTGATTCAATAGTTTACAAAGATCAGTTGATCTGGTTCAAATACCCATTTCGAGATTACTTCTGATAGTATGGATGACAACAGAACTAAAACGTAGTAAATGAAGATTCTTACGTTTCATTTCCTTTGTCATAAGTATTTCGTTTGTATAATACTAGAAATTTTTCTTAATTATGTTCAATACTCAAATCATATTTCACTTCTGTACAAATGAGCTGACCTGATATTTTCCTTTATAATCGTTCGAATACTACACCCGTTTTATTGTAGCTTTTAATTACGTCTCTGTATACGTCGCCATTTGTTCTCCTCTTACTGTCAAGAAAATGCTGTTTACGAATTCAAAGAATTTGTATCATGATTTCTTATTTTCCTCATAGCTTACGTTTTGAATATTTGTCTCAAAACCAACATTGCCCACAAGTATTTCAAAGACTTCCCAAATCTCGATTTGGAAAGATCAATGAGAGATTCCAAATAATTATACAGTGAATAGTGGGCATCTCTATTTTACATTGTCATTTGTCAAATGTTTAACTGATAAAGTCGCGCAGTTTTTCATATGCAAAATTAACTGCAAGTCCAATTTCAATGATATTTCAGACAATGATAACAAAGATGTAGATGAGTTTAAGTTTTGATTTTGCAAACATTACGGTGGCTAGTCCACAGGATCCCAAAACTTGGACACGAAGCAGATTACTTTTATTTCAATCGATGCTGTTCGAACTGTTTTAAAACATCAATAATATTAAATAATTGTCGCCTTAAGTAAATTAAACTTTATTTTGCTAAATCAATGTTTAATTATCCCGCAGTTGTATTACTCATAAGTTTTGTGACCAAAATTTTAGAAAATAATGCTGCTGATTTTATTATTTTCAGAAAGTAAAACACCAAATTATCTCATTGTTATAATTTTTGTTCATTCCCTTTTCGTAAAAAGTATAAAATCTTGTTATAAAAAATGTTTAGTTCTTAATAATAAAAAACTTTACAAATTTGTTAAGAAAAAATGTTAGGAAATGGTCGACTCAAAGATACCGAATATAAATACATTAAAATAAATAAAACATGAAAACCAACAGATCGGTTTTTAAGTGATCTGAGGTTATCCAAGAAGGTCCAAGCATTGATAAAAACAAAAACTAAAAGATTATAATTCAATAATATAATATCGAGTCAATGTTCAAAAATTAACCATTTTCGAATAATTGAATTTAATATGTCAATATTTATCGATCCCAATCCTTTTTAAGCATTATTGCAATTTAAGTATTTTTCTAATTTTGTTTTTAATTTTTCACTTCTGTAAATTAAATTCTAAATAACATTGAAGTTTATTTTCTTAATCTACTTTTAAATAAACTGGCATAAAAGTGTATATTAAAATCTATACACGATTGTGAAATTAATTTATTAAATTTACAAATAGTAATCAAATTAATGAGAAAAATCTACATAACGAACAAATAGGAGGTACGTAGGCCAACCCAACATTTTACGAAACATTGAGAAGAAAAAGTATTTTCGAAAATAAAAGTAAAATTTAAATTTTTTAAAGCTAAATATCACTGTAAAAGATACCCATATAAGGAGGTTTTTTGTAGGTCTTCACTGGTAGGAATCAATCGTAAAGAAATCACTCAAATCTATTGAGATAAAGTTTTGGGTTCCTGTGGACTGGCCACCGTAAAGTTTGCTAAATCAAAACTTAAAATCATCTACATCTCTGTTATCATTGTGTTAAATTTCATTGAAATCGGACTTGTGGTTCATTTTTCATATGAAGAACTGTGCGACTTTTTCAGTTAAGCATTTCACACAAATTATTGTGTAAAATAGAGATGCCCACTATTCACTGTATACTTATTGGGGATCCTCATTGAAATTTGAAAAACTTGTGTGCAGTGCGCAAATGTAGTGACAACACTGTGCATATTTCCTTACAATAAAAAATGTAATACTTTCATTGAAAAAAGATAAAACTTCTATATTTTAATATGTATAACGTAAAAACAATTTAAAAATGAAGTACTAGAGCACGATATAATATCATATCCGCCTTGGTTAAAGTAACACATTGTCGATGCATAGCCAAAAGATAAGAATCCTCAAATACTTGGCTTAAAAACAATTCACTGGCCTCTTGTAATGCTTCTAATGCCGTTACCGTATAACGTGTAATATCAGGATTTATACGTAAAGTAATTTCTCGTAACAAACGGCCAAAGGCAAGTTTAGGAATAATTAAACCTTAAAGAAAAAATTTTTATAAACAATTGCTATGTAATCTTGCATTTCTTACTCACGTGTAGAATTTTGCAATTTCATAATTTCTCGTAACTGCTTTCGTTCTCTTTGACGATAATTCATTTTTCGGCGAGCAGCTCCTCTTAAGGTAACACCTTTGTTAGCATTTGTGGGCGCTGTTGGTTTGGCTTGAGTTGAACTTGTCGCATTAGATTGCTGATTATTAGGATTTTCGGTAGGTCTTTGAGTTATGGCATCTAAAGGACGGTTTGTATTATTTTCAATATCTGTATTTGAATCCCCCATAGAACCACGAGGCATTTTAAAAATGTAGCTTTATAAGAATTATTGAAAAATAGCTTTATAAGAATTATTGAAAACAATTTGTGTACGCTAAATTTAAATTTGAAAAATTAAGCGTCTAATTTGAAAAGCTCCAAGGTTGCCATATTTGAGTAGAAGATGTATATTCTTGTATTTTTAAGTACTAACAGAAGTGTTGTATTTGTAAATCAAAGGAATAATAGTGGGGTATCACTTGAAATGAAATTTTGTTATTAAAAATTTCATAAGTAAACATTCAGATGACTTAAATCTACACATCCAGTAGGAAAGAAGCCCGGTCATCACAGTACTTTGACCGTTTGTTACGAGTAAAAATAAAAGCTCACGCAAAGTCTTAAATAGTTCCGGATAAAAACGCTGCTAATAATTTGGAGGCCAAAAACGGACCAATGATATTGAAATCAATTTTTCTAAAAAAATATAATTGACGAAACGTATGTTCTGGCAGATTTTTCGCAATTTCCTGGTTAAAAATTCTATATTGCTGATACAATAATGTGGTATTTGTACCAAGAAAAACAAATCCTCCATACTGTCCGCAGCTAAGGCCAGTGAAGAGATATTGGGATCTTGTTAAAAGAGAATAAAAAGGTGTCCAAAAGTGTGGTGGATTTTAAACGGTGATGGACTATCTGCTCGAACAAAGTGAAAAAAAGTTCAAAAAATTTTTTGAAATTGTAATAATAATTTCAATCAAAGAAAAATTGTAAGTTAAGTGGTTTCGTCTTTATGAACATGTATGTATGTTTAAATAGTGGGTATAAAATGAAAGCTAAGAGTTGTCTACAAATTTCATTAGGAATGAGAATACCTTTATATCGATATCTTTTAAAGTAATAGTACAATAAAATAACATCATAGGAAGAAATGGATATGCAAATCATAACTTTGGATCCCTCTATTTCGAAAATCTTTACTTTTAAGCCAAATAGTACTTATGTTTAAAAAATGTTAAAAAATCGGATTTTAGTTTGTTCCATTATATTAAATATTTATAAGAGATAAGAGATATGGATATGTTTTTCTACTATGACCTATTTTACAAAAATGTAAAATATTTTGTTTTAATAATAAATTGATTCTAAACAAAACAATTTTCTTGCAATCATCAATAGCTTCTGTAAAATTTAATGGTTCCATAGGATTCCATGATAATTTATTACTTTTCTTGGTGAGGACCATTTTTCTCTTTGATCTCACAATGTAATATTATGATCACTGCCACAACATGATAACAATGAAGTCTATACTGGATTAAAGGCCACAGCAGGTAATGTATCTGCATCCAATTTTAGATTTTTCAAAGGATCATTATGTGTCTCATCCCAAATGGAACAATATTCACCACAAGTAGCACATTTAACTTCTTAAAGATGATGTGTTATACCTGTTAATATAGTTCTACTTAAAATAGTATTTATAGATTCCTCTTCTTCATCTACATCAGGTGCTTACGAATTCCTAGCTTAAATAGTCAATTTCTAATTGTAAAACAACAGTTTTAGTGAACTTAGATAGAATTCCCAATTAGATAAATTTCATAATGAAATTTAATATTTATAGGAACTAGTGGGCTTATTTTAAAATTTAAATTAGACGGTACTTAAGAAGTCAAAAAATGAATCCTTAATGAAAAAATCTCTACAACTAAACTTATTTCAGCGTTGCGAGATTATAATGTAACATGATTCAAAAGTATCTCTCTGGTCTTATTTTATTGGGAAAAATTTTAATTGAAATATTTATATCAAATATTATAACTCGAATAACAAATATTTAAAATAATTTATAATTTAAATTGCATCTTTGAGAGTTATTTAATTTTTAATACAATTCTTACATAATTAAATTCAAGTATTCGGAAATGATTAATTTTTATTGTATTATTGTATTAGAAACTTTTAGTTTTTGTATTTTTAAATGTTTGAACATTTTTGGTAATCTCTGATTACTTAAAACCGATCGAACATATTTGTAAAGTTTTTTATTATTTAGAGCTAACAATTTATTATTTAGAACTAACAATTTATATATTCTAGAATAACATGATCTTTTTAACGTAAATCTGAAGTTGATCTTTTTCTACCTTTAAGATGCTAGATGATTTGGAGAAGCTGTTATGCACAACGCTAAATTGTAGTGAAGTCAATCGATTGTTCTTTAGAGTAACAAGATTTCTGTAGGGCACGGTCCTTATAATTAACTAAGTAAGATTTGTCTGATTTATTACATGTTTATCTGTTTCCCATGTTTACCAATCTCGCTTCTGCCCACTGTGCAATTAAATTTAAAAGAAACAAGAAAAACAACAAATAAAATAGAAAAACTATATTTTTTACAATTGTGATTTAAAATAGTTTTCCACATTTTTCTTTCAAAGATAAAGGGTCTAATGATGATGAGTTATGAAATTATTTAATACCCTACACCACCATAGGTGGTTGGGGTATAATGCGTTTGTGCTGATGTTTGTAACAGACAGAAAAATTGGTATTACATCCATTTTAAAGTATACTTTTCGCTCTCTTCATCCGACTGTCTGTTTGTACGGCTGGCTATACATGTAAACGTTATGAACACTCTACAGGTCGCAATTTTTAACGAAACGTAGTGAAATTTGCTATGTTCGGTCCAAAGTCCTAAATATAAGGCGTTCTTAACAAAACTCGGCAGAAATAAATCTTATGATATTCTATAATCTTACGCCAAATGATGCGAGGATCGGTCTATTGTTTCTCATAGGTCCAATACAAGGCCCTTACAAATATCACTTTGAAGGTCATAAATCTTACATATGTATATGTTGGTGTTGTTATTATAATTGGTTAAATCAAGATAAATATAAGCAAAAATCGATGTGCAAAATTAAACAAGGTTCGGTCCAATAAGTTTTTATAAAACCCCTACGAAAAATTCATTTAAAACTTATAAATTTCACATAAACGTTAGCGTTACAATGTGGTAAAGGGTATTAAATAGTCAGGCTTGACTGACTATAAGGTTCTTGATGTTAACATTATTGTAAATAAAATAATTATTTTATAATAATCTTGATAAATAATGTATCGTTTAACGTGTTATTTTATTATTATTTTTTATTTGTTTGTAGTCATTTTTATTTGTTGCTAATAATTAAACTGTTGTTTTATTTCTTATTATATTGTTGTTTATTCTCAAGGAAATTTTAATTTCATTGTAATTCAATTAAGAACAAAATCTTGAAATATTACAATGTTTTAACAAATGCAGAAATAATATGGGGATAATGACCTTGCAAGGTCTTATCAAATTTTCTTATAGTATGATAAACTCGTTAAAAAACAATCAGTCATATGTGCATTCTTACTCCATCTCTCTCTCTCTCTCTATTTTTTCGAACACCATTTTAATGCTCGTTATGTTTTTTTACCTCCAAATTACCCATTGACATCATTTCCTACACATCTTTCTTTGCCCAAAATATTGTTATGTACTGAATTCCATCAAGATATCTTTAAAATTGCGACCTGCTCTTTGTTCATAAGGTTTAACAAATTTGTGAATTATGGTTCGTAAGATTTAAAAAGATTTATATTTTATTTTATTTTTATTATCGGTAAGACAATTATCTCTTACGACTAAAAGCATTGAAATATATTCAAAGGATATACAAAAAAGCCATGTGGAAAGCCTGTCAATCACATAAATTAAGGCTGAAATCGAATGGTCGTGAGGCAATGTAATGCACTGTATATGGTGGGATCAGAATTGTGTTTTATTAATCTGATGTTAAATGGTTCGATTGAACAGAACATTCATACAAAAACTACCGAGAATTTGTCCATGTATGAAACCATAATCATTAGAATGTTCGGTCACATATTCTTACATCCATTTAGTACCATTTGTTTCGTTTAATACAGAATTTACTTCGCTTTAGATCAGAGTATCATAAATTTTCTTGATTCATATTTCACCTCTAAACTGGTGCAGAAGTGGACAATTTGTTATCGGAATAAATTTATTTTTAGAAAATAAATTTAAATTAAAATTGTTTGACGGTATTAAAATTTGTATATAATAATTTCGATTTTTATTAGAATTTTAGCACGTGTTCGTTGTCATTCATTCATTTCGATATCACTCATTAAATATGATTGAATACCTTTTAGAGATAACTAGAGCACAATACATATTAAAAATTGCATTCAAAAAATGTTAGGAGGTCTCTAAATATAATAAAGAATATAAATTATAATCCAACCATATTGAACGATGTTAATTGTGAAACACAGTCTAACATCAAGATATTTGATCAACTAAATTTGTACTGCCAAAATTTTACTCACCAAAAAAATCATTAAATTCGATTCAGATAAAGAGAATCTGGATAGTTTAAAATATGTTTACGAGGTGCTCAATTCTGGATCCATTTGAGCGGCACCCTTTAAATCCAACAAAGTCCAAACTCAAAACTTAAATTCGCCTACACCTCTGTTCTCACAGATTTTTTTCAATTCATTTTTTCATGTGAAACAATGCGAGCTGTCTATGATTCTTTGTTTGACATATAAACGAAAGAAATTTTTTAACCTCTATTAGATGAATCCATAGGTCTTTCGTACCAATACGAAGCCAGTAGGCATTGAACCTATTGGCCCATCCCGATTTCTGTTGTGCCAGAACAACTTTTGTAGGCAGATTTAGTTTAATGTCTGTAAAGTATGACATTCGTTCAATTCCATATACGAATTTTGTTCTAGAGGTTCTTGCACATATCAGTATATTATCTGTTCGGAAAACTCTAATTATGTTAAAATGATTCCTCCGATGATATCCATGAAAGAAAGTTCATTGTTTTCCCCACCATGTATGGTGTATTTAGGACATTTGTTTACAGCATTCATACCCAATTTCTACTGGAGACATTATTCTTAAGTCGCAATTTATGTGTGATTGCAGTGGCATGAGCTGAAGTGGCAAATTGGCGAATCGAATGTAACCCCTAAGATCTTCGATTATGATGCCTTAATTTGCATTTGTGTCATTAGTATAAGTGGTGAAGAGTATTGCTGTCGATTTCACTGGTAAAAGTTTCAAGTTACGTGCAGTAAAGAAATAATGGATTTTCACGATTTAACCATTTACAAGACCAATTTCTGATGGTTCGAATATTTAAATTTTTTTAATTATTAATAAAATTCATGCAATAATACTGAAATGCGATTTAATTTGTTTGTTACTGTTATAAAAAAAAAAAACAAAACACATAAACAAAAACTACATATTCGTCCTAATTTCATTTTCACTGTATTCGATATAAATAAAAATTTCGTAAATAATTCAAAATCTTATTTCACTGAAAATGCTTAACACAAATTTGTTAAACATTTTATTATCTTTCACTCAAGATTAAATATTGTTATAAAGAATACAATTTAAATTTCTATAAATTTAAAAAATTTAATAAATTTTAGTGAGACTTGTGCCGTTGTTGATTTAAATACAAATTACAATGAGTGTAATAATGGTCTAAATCACTTTTTTAAGGTTTTCAATTATTTATGGTATTATATATTTTACTAATGTATATATTTATATTAAAAATATTGTATATATATATATATATAAATTATTTAACTGAGAAATCTATCCAAGAGACCTTGGGAAAGTGATACGAATTGATAGTAATTTAATTGAATTACTTGCGAAATAAGGCTTCCTAATATTTGGAGTCAAACTTTATGGAATTTGAAAAACTTTAGCTTTATCTGTCAACATAATTGAAAAAGCTATACTAAGTATCAAAAATTGTCCTTTTATTGGAACACTAAATAATGAATTTAATTAAATTTAACAGTTTTGAAAGTTTTATGAATTTATTTTTAACAAATATTTTATCTAATTATGTATTTATACAAAGTTTCGTTATCTAAAAAATTCATAATTTTAATCTCATTTTGGAATTAGACATCGCGTAATGTAAATGAAAATATTTATTTTGTAGCTTTTACCCGTTGCGCTTTGCTGTACAAACATTCTTCTCAGTAAAAGATCGCCAAAGAGTTTTCACAAATCACAACGTGTATTAAAAATTATTTATGCTTTATACATTATGCCAAATGCTCTGGCACTATCCGTTCTAAAATTTTATTTAATATTTGCATTGCATGGAAGCTACCTCTTCCCTTGATCTAACAGTCCCACATTTTGTCCAGTAAAATTGTTTGGAACCAAATTTTAGAACTTTCGATATTATAATTGTTTTGATATTCGATAATCATTATTTTCCTTGTACTTTTTGACCAGTAAAAAAGACCCTTGGAAAAGTAATTGGAACCAATTTAAATGCTCCCACTTTAAAGTTCTTTAGATATTCGATAATCAACATTTTCTTTGTATGGGGAACCCCTCTCCCAATGATCCCTTCCGTCCTTCATTTTGTCCAGTAAAACAGTTACTTAAAAAATTTATTGGGACCAAATTTGAAAATTCTCGGTGTAGTGGTTCTTTAGAAATTCGACTATCAATATTTTCTTTGTATGGAGGCTTCCTCTCCCCCTAATCCTATCCGTCCTTTACTTTGTCTATTGAAACTAGAGACATAATTTTTTGTACTAGCGGTTTGGAAATAATTAGCAGAATTTTTTACTTAAAAATACAGTAAAATGCATTTTCCGATATTTTGAACCACGTATGGAATATATGGACAAAATTTTGATGCAGAAAAGTAACTAATTTTTCCAAATTTTGATGTTTTTATATTTGAAATCGGCCCATAAATAGCCGAGATATTTATTACTCTTTTATATGTTAGTGAAAGCGTAAATAAAATTTTTCATGCATACTGAGTGCTCTAGAGAATCTATTTTGAGTCATATAAAGGATATATAGTAATGACTGTCATTTTCTCCTTCTTCTACAAATGATGATTTTAGAAAAGTCTATTTATAACAGGGACTTAACGTTAAGTGTTATGATAAAAGATGAAGGGTATAGAAAATTCGATACGGCCGAATTTAAAACTTTGACTTGCTTAATTTAATTTTCTGAAATTCATGTTGGGACCTGCGTTTTAAAAAGATTTTTTTATAGGAGGTTTATAATGGAGTTTATAATGAAATTTAGGTTGTTACAATAACAACCTAAATTTCACATATACAATCTTTAAAGTGATATTCAAAAGGGACCTATTACAAATAATGGTGCGATCTTCTTATAATATGACACATCGTTTTAGAATATCAGAATACTTATTTGTGACAAATTTTGTTTAAATAATTTTATAATTAGGACTTGGACTTAAACCCCCATTCAGGGAAAAACATTATTGAGATATGAGATTTATGACATTAGTTGAGATATTGGTTTCACTTTTTCTTTTTAAAACTGTGACCTGAATTTGTCTCGAAAGGACGAACATCACTTTACTTATAACACAGCATCATAAACCCTTAATATTACAACGATCTATGGTAGTGTAGGGTATTATTAATAAGTACGTTTTTCATGAAATAAAATTGATATTTGTTGGAGGAGTAGATCTGTAATAAGTCATTAACAAATAATAAGAATCATTAAGATTTCGGTACACTTATGCTTTCCTAGAAACATTTTAAACCCAAAATTTCGATAAGTAGTTTTCCATGCCCCCATATAAATCCCACAGCGAAAAATCAATTTGAAGTGCATAAATCTACAAAAATATTAACCTTATGATGTTTGTACAAGTAACAACAAATTATTAACTAAAATATACGATAGTCGGACGATAATACAATTAATCCAATATATAGTGGTCTATTGTGCACTCATCGCAACGGGAACCATTTCCTCAATTTGTACTTAGTGTTTCGCTTCAACCCTTACTTTATGTTTGGTTTTGTAAGCCTTTAAAATATTATGTTTTTTAATACATCATTACAGGACACTACTTTATGTCTGGGAACATTTATAGAGTAATCACTTATCATATCTTTTATTCTAAAGATATTAATATTCCCATTTAAATGATTTGTTCTCTGATATCATGAACCTAAACTTGAAAAATGGTTCAATATTCATAAATTACTATGGTTTCTGATACTACAATATGGAAAGCTTGTGCCGTAAAATTTCTATGTTTTAAGCTATTCGTTCTCCTACACATCCACAACAGGTTCCATGAAAAGATTTTAGCGTTTCGAATACTTTCTCTTTTCAAAACGTTAAAAATGATATTGATTATTTTATAAAAATTTCATAAAGATGCTGTTAAAAGTTGGGAGGGATTAGAGAATTTGTATACATTTTGGTGAAAAGTAATCGTTAGTTGTTTTTCGCGTAAAAATTTAGCACCTGCAGACCTTTTTTTTAATAAAAATAATAAAATTTTATAAATATTAAGAAATTGCTGTTAATTTATTTTTAATGACTATTGATACAGGTAACTACTATTCTTAATATCCATATCCAGGTAAATTTAAATTTCCAATATTTAAGGATGAGTAATTTATTCGAATAAATTAGTTTAACATTAAGTCCATCACAGTTAAGACTAACAAAAATGAAATTTACAATATTAAAAATATTAACAGTTTCTGTGATTTTAATTAATTTTTCACAAATTTGTTTAAGTGCACCGAATAAAACTGTCGGGAGGTACAGACGGATAATTCAAATAATTTAAAAATGATTTGAAAATGTTGTAAAATTATTTTTGTTGTTTAGATCTGCAGCAGATAATAACACAGTGTTTACGGATGATGTGAAGTGGTTCTTTCGAGGAGTGGGTAATATTGCAAACACTTTGGAACGTATGCTACCAAACGCTACTGCTAATGATGCTAAAACTAGGTTAATTCATTTTCTAAATATTTTTCCAAAATAAGATTTAAAAATGTTTTAATTTGTTGGCATTTAGGACTTTTTCGGAAAATACCCGAGTTACACTTTTATTAGGTTTGCGTCATTTACTTGTGGGTGTACGAGAAATATCAATGACATTTGAGCAAAGTTTTAAAACCGATCATATAACACAACTACAGCAATTGTAAGTATTGCATACATATAAAGTGATTTTCCACAATAAATCAATCTAACAATCTAATTATTATAGAAAAGACGCAACCAATTTCATTAATGAGATCATTGGCGCCATGAAAATGTGGTTTAGTCAAATACGAGCTATTGTGGTGCATCTGGTTCACCTCTATAATCGTTATATACCAGAAGTACTTTTTGGTAAATGTGTGGGTACTTATTTGGTTACATCATATCCCGAACGTTCTTATTACGAATATCCTTTCATTCTAATATACGAAATGTACTCAAGCGTTATAACTTCAACAAAAACGTCCAATGAAGATACAGAAATATCAACAGTATTGCCTATATTTGATGGTGATTTAAATATGGAACAAAATGAAATATCACATTCTGACAGTGAAGACTATAATAAATATGCTACGAAAACGACTCGTCAATTAAGTATTAGCACAACTGAATCACCTGCCGAAAGCTTCTTCGATTTCAGTTCAGTATTAAATGACAATAAAGATAAAGTAATTGCAAATGCGGTCAATCATCAATCGTTACAAATTTGCCTTAAAATGTATACTGCCGAAAGTATTTCTCGTTCTCTGAAAAGTTATTTTTTGGGAATTTAATTTTTAAAAAATTTTGTTTATATAAATAATTTATATTTAATAAATTTTTTAGTCAATTTTCAAAAATAAAGCTGTGAAATAATATAAATACTATTTTTAAATATTTCATTTACCGCAGTGGCCCCAAAACTGCTTCGTAAGGGAATAATTCTGTATTTTAAGATGTTCAGATGTTTTTAGATTTGGTACCCTTCCTCATCGTCCTATCCGACCTAGATTTTTGACAGTAAAAAAGATCCTTGGGAAAGTAATTGAACCCAATTTGAATACTCCCGCTTTTACAGTTAGATATTGGATAATTAATATTTGCTTGAATTTTATTTTGATCAGTAAAACAAATTCTTGAAAAAGTGATTGGAGTAGAATTTGAAAACTATTGTTGTATAGTTATTAGATATTCGATAATCATCATTTTATTGTATGGAGGCTACTTTTCCCCTGATCCTTTCCGTCAAACATTTTGCCTAGTAAAACAGTCCTTTTACGAAGTGGTTGGGACTAAATTTGAAAATTATCGCTGATACAGTTCTTTAGACATTCGATGATCAATATTCTCTTTGTGTGGGGGTTACCTGTCTCCCTGATGCTATCTGTCCCACATTAAGTCAAGTGAAACAGTTTCTTGAAGAAGTGATTGAACACAATTTGAAAATTCTCACTGTTATACATCTTTAGATATTCGATAATCAATATTTGCTTTGAATAGGGGTACTTCTCCCCCTGGTCCTATCGAAATGTTTTATAGACTATGTTACTTTTGGATATATGGGGATCATTCTGTGAAACTTTTTTCAATAAATTGCCCATCCTGCCGTTATAAGAGGTTTGGGCCACTACACTGCGGTAGATTGTAAATGTAGATGGACTACCTGTTCGAGCAATGTGATAGAAAGCGCTATAAAAACGTTATCAATTTATATAGAAATGATAACACGTTTTAACAACGTTTTAATGCATATTTAAAATTCAACTTTTTATTTTCTATTAATTAAATCTTAAATGTATGATATAAAAAATAATTAATATTTTTAAACCTGAAAATCATATTAGAACTCTAAAAAATTAACCTAATAAAATTGTTTTTACTATAGAAGAAAAAGATTGCAATCAATACTAAAATTTTGATATAAGGAGGACATAAGGTATTTTTGTTTTTATAGCATTACAAGTTATGATTATTTCAAAATACAATTTGTTACTCAAAATACAATTCCAATTACGTTTCAATATGTTCTAGGTATAACAGGAAACTCTTTTTAATTTCTTTTACATTTTAACTATACCAATTTGTTTCATGGAAAAAAGGGAAAAATATCTAATTATGATTAAGAAAAAAATAATAATTGAGAGTTAAGAATTAAGATTGCTAAAACATAAACATGAAATATAAAATAATTTGTATTGTTGACTTTAATTATGATGACACTTTAATGCGACTGAGGTGTGCAAAGTGAGGTATAACCTCAGCAACCCATTCTGGTGAAATTTCTGTTATTTGCCGCAAGAAATTACGTTCGGTAAGCACAATTTCAGAAAATATTATGTATTCAGGACGATACTTGCCATGAAATACACTTGATGGATGAATTTTGGCACGTTGACGACCAGTTATAGTTAAGTAAAAATTATCACGCTGTAATTCGGCTATATTGTCGAATAAGCCAACCAGCAAACATTTACGCACTTGATCGTAATTATTGCCACAACTATTGACTTGTAAAGCCAAACGTTCAACAATTTCCAAAAGTTGGCTACGAACATCACGAGCGTACATAAGATTGCGTGTATTGAGGAAATTGTCATGGCACCATAACTGAAAAGATATATAGTTTTAAGCTTAATGGTTTATTTCAATTAAATTCAGTAGAATACCTTAATTTTTTCAGTCTTTTGAAAGGCACTGAAAACATTCAGCAGTGTTAAATGATCACCATGTTTTGAATGAAATTTGGCATGAGCCAATGTAGCTTGTTCTCGTTTTTCAGCACTTGAAATAAATACGTTTTCTCCAGAGAGTATCGCCACTAAGCTTAACATCTCTTCCATGCATCCAAATTGTGGCGCCGCTAACAGTAATTTACTGTATTGGGGATCTAAAGGAAAATGAGCCATTTGTCGTCCCAATGGTGTTAATTCGGGCACAGTAGAAGCATTTCGTACGGCACCTAAAGATTCAAGTTTCTTATATGCTATATCCATTGCTTCCGGTGATGGTCTATCCAGAAAATCAAAACTTTTGCAATCAATTCCCAATGCTAGTAAATTTAAAACTGTAGAACAAATGTTGCTGCGCAATATTTCTGGTTTTGGCATTTTTTCAAATCCGTTCATTTCATTTTGTGTATAGGTTCGATAACATATACCGGGTGCATCGCGGCCAGCACGTCCGCAACGCTGCCATGCTTGTGCTTGAGATATCCGTACGACTCTTAGTACATCTAAACCTGTACTAGGACTATAAATTCGTCGTTTAACGAAACCTGCATCGATGACACAACGTATACCGGGTATGGTGACTGAAGTCTCTGCAATATTTGTCGCTAATACAATTTTACGAGCATTTGCCGGAGCTGGTAAGAAACACTCTAATTGTTTGTTTTGTGGCAATTGCGAGTAAAGAGGAAAAACTCGAACACCAGCTATATTACTTAGATTGGTCTGAAAGTAGAAACAGAATTAATTAGATATTTCACCAAAAAAAATCAAAATTTGAAATACAATTTTATTGGTTATGAGTAGATTATAAATATTTAGAGCAAATAGGATTCTTGTTAAATTATTTTAAACTGCAGAGTCAATTTAGAGCTTACTACCTATGACAACGTTAAGGAATATCCTGCGAAATATATAACAGCAATCTATTTTCAAACAAGTATGTTATAGTCAATCAAGCCCAACTGTGTAATATCCAACACCACATTGTTGGTTATTGTTGTAATAGTTCGGCTTTATTTGGTTGTTCTCTCTGGTAGAAAAAACTTTCGAGTGATACTGCTGTCACTGGGTTGACAATCTTTGGGCGAGTGTAACTCGGGTCGTTCCGGAACTGAGATCCAATTGTCGTGGGAACACTGTTGCTTGTAAATGACTGCCACTATAAATTTATGGTAGGTCCTCATATAACTTGCTTTTCTTATTTATTTTAAGTGTGCAATAGATTATTTAGTTCACCAAATCATTTAGTACTTACAAGGAAAGAAAATAGGGATCTCAAATTAACATTACCAAGTTCGTTACGACAATTGCGATAGAAATGTGAGCGTCCAAGACATAGTGTCCAGTTATAATGGACTACAGAAGTCCTATATGCCTCCTAACGAAGGCAAACAACTACCTGGTCCTCCTAATGTCGTACCTAGGAAAAATAAGGCCGAAATTTTGACAGCTTATTCTCAAAGCATTCGATATCGGATTATATACAAGCCACTGTGTATCTTAAAAACAGCGATTTGTGCTTTGCAAAGAAGCTTTACATGTATAGCCAACCGGACGGACATGGTTAAATCGAGGTATGAAAATTCACACATTTAAATATTCTTTGTACATTGCAGGCACCAAAAATTTACGATTATCATTCAGGAGAATGTAATAGGAATGGTATAAAAATATCTGCTTAAACTGAAGAAGAAAGATTTATAAACGATCATGGGAGTAGAAAGCATAAGAATTCAGGAGTAGTAAATATCAAAGAGTATGAAAAGATGAAAGAAAATCTAACACATGACGGAGTCTGAAATTACTTGGGAAGTGAAGTTAATGCTGAAGTTAATAAACAATAGATAATCAAATAAATTTCTAATAGTTCTTGATTAATTCAAGGCTTCAGAATTTAATGTGAAAAACACAAAAAATTTTGAACATTTGATTGGCGGTATAGTTAATTTAGTGCAAGTTATTTAGAGGCTTATAAAAATAACGAAAATACTAATATTCTACTATATAGTTAACACAATCTAACTATATAGAAGAATATTAGTATTTTCGACAAGATTCAATGGTATAATCCGTAACGAAATATCAAGTGAGCTGACTAGCAGTTGACCTGCAGCAGATATCGAATCTTACATAAGTCTTTATTTTATCAGAATAAATATATAAAAAAGTGTAATAACAACTCAGGACAAAGTGAATAGTATTTAAAGCCATGTCAATCAGACAAGCACAGATTTGCTTCTTAATATAAGATGGAATTTCTTTATGACATTATAGAACGCTGCTACGAGATAGAACCCTTCTTTTATTCTTCAGTCTCTGAGAATTCACAATGAAAGTAAAATGTGGTTACACCAAAAATTCCGAAAGTGTTAGACAATCTTACAGTTATTGTACTATGTGATCAGATTATTTTTTCGGAAAAGCTTAGTAATATAAAGTCGAATTTAGTGTAACACTGCAATTAATGTGTAATTGTTAGAATTAAATCTAACAATTTATTTTTAATTTTTCGTATTTTAAATTGAGATTTTTTCTCTTCTTAAATTTCTTTTAAATTACCTTTGCAATTTGACGAATTTGTTGAGCCATTGCTTCAATTTCTTCCTGACCAGTAAGAAAAATTAATACATCGTGACTGTAATCAAAATTTTAATAATTAATTTTAAACAAAATAATTCCAATTTAACGTACTTGGCTGGTGTGTTACGATGAATATCAAAAAGTGTCACCAGAGTAGCATGTAAATAATCTGGTTGTGATTCTTTCGCATGCATTACTTTTACCGGATGGGTGCGACCTTCCAAATACATACCCTTAACACCAAAATAACGACTGAAATGATCAATATCCATAGTGGCTGATGTGACAATAACTTTTAACGGTGTTAAACTACGTAATCTTCGTTGACGTTGTGCCTCCTTTACAACACCAAATAAAACATCTGTACTAACAGTGCGTTCGTGAGCTTCATCCAACATTATAACTGTGTATATGCGAAGCAAACGATCGGCTAAAGCTTCACGCATAAGAAAACCATCAGTCATATAACGTATACGTGTCTTTGGTGATGTACAATCTTCAAAACGTACCGTATAACCTACCAATTCACCCAATTGACAATGTTGTTCTTGAGCCACACGTTTGGCCACTGTTATGGCAGCCACACGACGTGGTTGTGTCACAGCAATCATACCTTTATTTGCAAAACCAGCACCCAGCAAAAACTGTGGTATTTGTGTTGTCTTTCCAGAACCAGTCTCACCCATTATTAGTAAAATATCAGATTTGTGTACCTCTTGAACCAAACGTTTTCGACAACTGGTGACTGGTAGAGCTTGACGTTGTTGTTCCAATTGTATTTTGGTTGGTGTTAGTTTTGTGGGCGTTTGTTGTGATTGTGGTGAAACACCATTCGTTTTGTTATTGGACACAGACTGTCCATTCGTATTCGACGACTTAAAAATTTTACTAGAACCATTTTCTGCACCTGGACTCTGAAGTTTTCTTTTTAATGGTATTATACCACTACGTACATTAGAACCGAATGTTTTTAAAGGCGATTTACTTGGAAGCGAATACTTAGACTCCATTTTTAAAAAGGTTGGAGTATCCTAATTAAGTTTTTTTGCTTTGAAAATTAATTTTTTATTAACAGACATAAACAAACACGTGAACAAACCAACGAAAATTTAAATAAAAAATATTGACGTTTCACTTTGTCTGTGCCTCCGTCTGTCCGACTCACTGATTGTCAGCAACAGCTGGTAGAAGTAATGCTAATGGAGTGATTTTAAAAGTCTTTTAAAATTAATATAAATATTATTGGAGTTATTTAACTATAAGTGAAAAAATAAACAAATGATAGAATTTTTTAGTCTCGGTATAATAAAAAACAACAATTTCTTTGAATAATAAAAAAGTGAAAATATAAAATGATATATATATTCAAGATTGATTTATATTTTTCGAGATGTTTACTGGTAGCTAAAGTTATCATCACTGTTATCGTATTCACATAGGGTGTTTCAAAAAGTGATAGTGATGAGATTATAACGATAAGTTCTCTGAAATACGTTATTGTGTTTTCAGTTATTTTGAGTTTTAATTATTGAATAGCAGCCATTTTTTATCTATAAAAGAACACATCAAGATATGAAAAACACAAAAGGGAATGTTGATTTTAAAAAAAGATCCAGACAGCTAGCAGAGCTATAATCGAAGATTTTAATTAAAAAGTGCATGCTAAAACTCCCCGAAAAGTAAGAAAACCATTGATATCTGTTAATATAAAAAAGGATTTATAAGCCAGCTAGCGCTAAGAAATTGCTTGCTGAGATCCTGTAGTCGCATAGACCATCAAGTCCATGAAGGAATTGTCTGTCTTACCACTTCATTCACCGTTGTATGTCCTAAAAGCTTACTAGGTACTA
>PYHX02000158.1:64536765-64543768 GCA_004302925.2 Cochliomyia hominivorax | reverse complement strand
TTGTACACGATTTTTTAATAAATTTGAATTTTTAATTTATATTTTATTAAATTTTTTGTAGTAATGTTTTGCTTATCGTATATAAGCATTTATCCTCTCTGCGTGGAACGGTCCCAAAACTAGAAACTAAATTAATTTAATCACATAAAAAAAACAGAAGTTACCATTAAGTTATAGAGCAATGTTTTTATTTTTTAATTTTTTCTTAGAAATTTTAATTTCTTATTTATATTTTTTTATTAATTTAATAAAATTTCTCTTTAATTTAAAGTACAGTGGAGTGAGGATAAAGTGAACTAATTAGTGAAAATCCTGTGTAACTTTATCCCTTTTGTCAAAATTGAAAAATAATAAAAAAATTCATAAAATTTTATTTAAAAACTAGCAAACTCCCCAAATTTACAATTTACAATTTAAATAGATTATTATTAATTTAAATTTGCTTGTTTTGGGGGTCTTATCCGTCCTATGTTTTGTCGGTAAAACAGTTCCTTAAGAAAGTAACTGGGATTAAATTTGAGAACTCACGCTATTAAATTCTTGACACATTCTATAATCAATATTTGCTTTGTACTGGTCTTAATCGTATCTACGTTTTATCTAGTAAAAAAAGTCCCTTGAGGAACTACTTGGCACTAAATTTGGTTTTTTAATATAAAATCCAATGGAACCTCAATACCATTATCTTTGTTATCTGTGATAATACTATGATTGTTTTGCCGCCTTTTTCCGAGAATATTTCGCTGTTCCCATAATTTTTTTATTTAGAGCATAATTATTACAGTACAGAATTCAGAATTGTAGTATCCAGTTCATATTGAAAAGTGTTCACTGTACCCGATTCCATTGTATTTTGTATTTCTTTATTAAGATTTGAGATTAATTACCGTCGTATACTTAATATAATTTGTTGATATAACTCATTCGCATAGCGCTCATTTGTTGCAAGGGGTTCCACCTCAAAATTCGAAAGTTTCAACTTGACATCAGTAGCGCAAAGCAATTAAATTTTTTTATATCATATATTATAGCAATTATTACGTAGTTTATTTATTATTGCCAGAAATAAAGCGTTTTACTCGTTTTCATTCATAAACTCTAAGAAGTATGTTTCTTTCAAAAAATTAAAATACATCTATCGAAAAAAAATGAATTTTTGGAGTTATGACCACCTTGCATCAAATGAGCGATATATCATGATTTAATAACTTAATAGTTTTTTTAAATAAATATTATCATAAACCGGAACCTGATTCATCACCGAAGCATTGTAGTTAATGATGTTTAGATATTATAATTTCATTGTCCACAACGGTATCAAGGGACAGATTGCCCAGAAATTGTGCAACAGCTGTTCTGCGTAAATGAAAGTGTCTAAGGCCGGATTGTAGGATTGGAACCCCCTGGACTACAGAATCTTAGTCGGAGGTTTCTCTTTAAATGGCAGTTCCTTCGCCTGCCTCGTTATTATAGGTTATATAAATGTTTTTGTTTATTATTTCATTCGGGTTCTACGAGAAAGCACGAAAAAATCGATAATCTCGCGTTATGACGGCGTACGAACCATCCCATGTCATTGACTTTAAATCGGAGCTTTTAGCCATCAGTATTCTGATTCAAGTTTTATTGAAACGATGCGATTCTTCTGATTTCAATATTATAAACATCAGCTATATCATACATATTAGCTTTGCTGAAATAGTATTCCTCAAAGCGAATAAAGAGGTGCAGTGACACAAAGGATATTTATTATCCTCCTCTTCTTTCTCATATTAACAACTTCAACAAAAGTCATTAAAACGACTAAAGCTTGCGTACCTTTTCCACATACGATGTATTAAGAAACCTCTCGGTAATATAGCAAGACAGTTTCACAATATACAATTCAACAGAGGATTGTACCATTCCTAGCTAGTTCCTCCAAAATGGTATTCCTGTGAATATTATAATGATAATTTATCGCTTCATGTTTATTATCTGATTGAAAAAAATTGAATTTTCAATATACATTTTCATCATTAATTGTAGTAGTTTAAATGTCTCTCGTTACATTCATATTAGATCGAAATCTAAATGGATTTAATTAAAAACCACTGAATGTAGGACTTACCGGTATGAAATAATAACATGAAAACAGTTTAAGATCTTATTAAATCTACTTTGTGCAGATTAAATTTTTATAAACATTTTCTTTCAACTAACAACGCAACTGAAGTTCGGTTGCCATACGTTATCGATACATTATTTGGCTTTTTGGCGAAGAAGTTCATCTTTTTAAAAGGCAGATAATTAACAAGTTTTGTATAATTTAATATAACTAAAAGTTGTAGTTATTTTAAAATAAACGTATTTTTGCATGTTTTTTCAAATCGGTTTTTTTTTTTGCTTAAAAGTATGTATGTTTGAGTATAAGTAAAACAACAACAAATATTCACAACAAGTTAATGTGACACTAACAATACCAACTCTATGTTATACTTTCTACCCACTACTTGATTTTAACTCTGCTTTATTGCGCTTTTGTCCACACACACACACAAAAATCACTCAAACTAAACTAAACTAAAACCAAAAAACTACAACATAAATAAACAATTTCAAAATTAAATAAAAACAATTAATATTTTGAAAACTAACACACAAACTAAACCAATTTTCACTATTTTCATTTGGAATTAAAAAAAATGTATATTGAATTTGTTTTTTAATTAATTTAATTGAAGATGGTTGGAAAAATTGGTGGAAACCCTTTAATTAACCTTTTTTTTGAGATAAGTTGTCAATTTAAATAGTAATTTGTGTTACTTTTTCTTTTTGTAAATTTTATTATAAACAGGCGTGATGCAAGGTCCCCGTGGAAGATCAACCAACCGAAACATTAGAACCAAAACAACACCCACCAATATTACAGATACAACATCCCCAGCAGCAACAAGCTTTCATCCAGACGAAACAAACATCGAAACTACTAACAGCTTTTCTCCAGTGTATGCATCAGCCTCCCAATCATCCTTCGGAAGTATAAATTCAGCAACAAATCTACAACCCACGGGCGGTTATAGACGTATACCAGAGCATTAAATTTAAATTTTAAGTTTTATTTTTATTTTTTATTGTTTTTTTTTTATTTAGTTTTATTATCTTTTAATTAATAAATAATATTATACAAATATATAATATATTTAATATTAATATTAATATTATAAAAATTATAATTGTAAATTTAGAGTAAAATATATAATTATGGCAGAGCCATCATTTATAAAATCGTCATGGGAAATAGAAAATAGAAATTCTTGAATCTTATTAATATATTTCTAGATTTTTTTAATTTAATTTATTAATTAATTAATTATTATTTTTTTCTTATTTTCTTATAAAACTTACACTTGGAGAATAATAAGCATTAAATGAGTAGTTTAGAAAATAATAAAAACTACTTCTGAATATAATGAAAGCATATCGTTTTAAATTAAGTTTTATTTCTTAAATTTTGAAATAAAACTTATGATAAAGACAATATAATCGAATATTCCTCTATTTTCAATTTGTATGGAATATTGTCTTCTATAATTAATTTTACTAATTTTTTATTTTTATTTTATTATTAATTTAAATATTTTTTCATCTTTATCATTTTTGTATTTACTTTATTTTGGTATTAATTGTAGCACTGATTTAAAAAGGGCTTCAAGTTTTTGAATTGGAAATTTATTTATTTACGAACTGAATCTAGATTTACTGAAAATTTTAATTTAATATAAAATATAAAATATTAAATAAAAAAAACTTACTTGCTTGTTACACTATGTCGAACAAAAGTTTCGTAGATAGAGAAACCTAATTTTACTCGAATTCGAGTGACTGGCTTTCGTTCGATGTAGAGAAACAGTATGTATGTGTATATTTTTGTAAATTATATAAAAGAAGCACTAATATTTGTTAAATTTTGGTATTAAATAATTATTTACCTTTATTGAAATATGTTTTTATTATTTATATTATATTAATTTTATTCAAAACATTACTTATTTCTTTATTAAAAATCAAAATCAAATCAAATTAAATTAACCAAGTGTATGTCTTTTTTTATTTCTCATTAACTGCATTTTTATATAATTTTTGTAGTTAAGGATTTAAAACCAAATTGGCAGATATTTGTTTTAAGGAAAATTTGTCAAATTGATTTTTTCCGAAAAAGTAAAAGTTGTTTTCATAAATTTATTGAGAAAATTTCCAAGTTTCAAACATCTTTCATTAGACAAAATAAATTTGGAGTTCTTTTTTAAATTCGAAACATCAAATTCGATATTAAACAAAGGTTATTTAAACATTTAAGTACAAGTTTATTAAGTCTATTTGTTCCTCGTGTTATAAAAACCTGTAGAAAAGTGTTCTTGGACTGATTTTTAATTTAAATTGTTCAAGTTTGATTAGTAAAAAACAGAACTTAATACACTAACAAATATTGCTACAAATACATATAATTAAAAACACAAAAATTTGTGCCAAAAACTAATTAAAGTGAACTATTTCTTAATTCTTTAATTAAATCATTTGAAGAAATTATAAAATTGTTTAACAAATTTTAGAACAACCAATTTTTTACAAACGATTTCTAATTTAAGTTTCATAGTCAAACAATGAAAGAACAGAAAGTTGTACACTAACACACATTGCTATAAATGCATATATTTATTTGCTCGTACCAAACTTTCACCAAAAGTATAACCACAAATATTTGGTTTCCAATAATTCTTGAAAACTCCAAAGTAAATTTCTTCAGAGATTTTCTTCATTTTTATTTATTTTTATGACTTCGCAGACTCTCTATTGAATTTGAATGAATTGGGAAATACTATGAAAAACCTGTCTTATTTTTTATCTATATAAGAGAGAGGAATAAGGTACGGTTTATTATAGTTTACATTCTTCTTTTGATTGGAACAAAATGTAAAAAACCGAACATTCTTGATTGAATTCATTCTGGACATTCTGGATTAAATTCAAGACGACTGGAGGCAATTGAATATATTTTGTTGCAAGTCATGTTTGGTACAATATTTCAGAAAGCTCCCATACAAATAACATTCAAAATCCACATACCTAATTTCTAGAAAATCGGTCCACAAACGACAGTAGCTCCCATACAGATCCAACGAAAATTACTTTAAATTTCATACTTGTTATTTTAAAGATTTATATAACTGGAAAACACCCAAATATTTTGCCATGATCAGTCCATTATTTCATATGGAGTCATTACCTCTAAAACACCTTAATTGGAATAATTCCCTCATATTTGTGTGTATCATGATTATATTTTAAATAAGTATATTTTGTACAAAGCACAAATGATAATATCGTATTCTTCGGGAGTCGGTCCATAGTTTTTTATGTATCCATTAATGTATAGTTTATTACGATGTCGGACATATTTACTTGTTTAAAATTAAAGTTGTTTAAAAATTCCAAAAGTTTGTTAGAAAGTCATTGACTGTTAGATGACACGTTCTAACGCGTTTAACCAATTCATAGCCACAAGAAATATAAGGGGGGGGGACATTCAGTATCCATATACAGACTATTGAAGAGACAATGTATTACCTTCTAACTTACAAGTTCTAAGACAATCTCATGTTAAAATTACTACTAATCGGAAATGATATTTTGCTAATTTAATGAAATTTCCCTTTCATAAACTTAACATGGTTTTTGGTTGAAAAATGTGTGATTTTTTAAGTGTGTTTGTAGCAAGAACATTGAACATCATTTAATAGAAATTTAAACTGCATTCCAGAAATTAATTTCCATTAATATTTTTCTCAATAAATGGCAAAAATTCAAATAATATCAATAACAATTGATAATCCTAAGACCTATAAAAATATGTTTTCAAAATACCATTAATTAATTTTAATCAATAAACAAAAACAAATTCCTAATTATGGCGATTTTTTAAGAATTCTGTTAAAATTGGAAAAAAGAACTAAATTACTAAATCTATATATATAGATGTGGATATTTAAATTTAATAATAAATATTAAAAAAATATATAAATAAAAAAACTATATTTAAGATAAAATCAACACCAACAACAACAAACAAATAATAAATCACTTCATATTTGTGTCCTTTTTTTTATACACCTACAAAGTGAAACAGAAATTTCCTAAATGTCTATATAAATAAATGAACAGAAAGAAAGAAAAAACTTATTATCTTATGTATTAGTTTGTAAATGAAAATAAGATAAACAAAAATAAAATATATATACATACATATACATATAAATAAATTTAAAAATAAAATAATGAAAAAAATATTATTAAATATAAAATTAAAATCGAAACTAAAATAAGTTATGTATATTATAACAATATAAAATATAACTAAAAAATTACAAAAAAAATATATATAAACGAAAAACAGAAAAAAAACACACTGAAAAGAATGTATGAAATTTTATAAGAAACTGAAAAAAAAACAGCAAAAAAATACAAATTGAATATAACAATTATAATTTTTGTATAAATAATTGTTAAAAATCTCTTGTGTATTTTTGTAATCTCGATGTGGCCTTCAGTAAAAAAAAAACAGAATATTTTTATTTTAAATAGTTGTTGTTTTTCTTTTATAATTTTTAGTTAAACTTATTTTATATTATTCATATTTATACCCTACACCACTGTAGGTGGTTGCAGTTACAGCCACCTTTAAGTATAACGTTCGACACAGAAACACTTTCTGAGTCAATTTAACGATGTCCGTCCATCTGTCTGTCTATCCGATTTTGAGTATTTTTGGAATAGTAATGAGGTACACATAGCTTTATCCAGCGTCAAACTCTCATTTCGATTTGTCAATTTTTAATTAAAAATTCTACGGAAGATATTTTCCTGTATTTGGAGTCTGATTTCGGTCTTTATTATTTAATATACTAAAGCGATTTTACTGGTTTTAAATAAGAATCTTTTCGGGACAATAGCAAATATTTAGTCC
>PYHX02000158.1:64486765-64531765 GCA_004302925.2 Cochliomyia hominivorax | reverse complement strand
TCGTGTTTTTGTTACAGATGAAAAAACATCAGGATGATCATCGACCTCAAGATCTTGGCGAGATCCATAAATAAAAATATATTGAAATTTCTATTAAATTATTTCAGGATCTACCAGAAATATGTCCTTCTCCAAATCAATTTGAAAACACCTCAAAAGTCTCTATGTTAAAAGTTATTCAATAGTTCCAAATTAACATAATTATATCCAAAAATGCGTTTTCGGACTACTATGTGGTGGTAAATGAAGCAATTTATTTGTTATAATGGAATTTATAAATTTCAAGAGGACATCCAAATCCATAAGGCTTTATCTGTTTGAAATTTGTTTAATACTCTGAGTCTGACGAGGCATAAGTGTAGTAATTACTTGAAGTGCCGTCAGTTATGTAGGAATTAAATCAATGAATGCTATACAGCGAAATTAAACTGAAATCGTACTCCTTGATATTAAGCTTGATTTTTTTTGGACTGTAACAGAAACAATTGGTAGAAAATTAGAACTAAAATCTTCTTATTTTCCTACATAAGAGGCAACGGTTTTCAAAAATTTCTAATGAAGTAATTTGACCGTCAATCAATCCGTCAATTTTACGAAAAAGATAAAAATTTTAATAAAAAAATATTTGTAGATCCCTGTAAATTAATGTGTTTCGATGTGTGTAAAAGAACTATGAATAAATGTAATATTCGTATTTACATACAAACATATTGATGTACGTACATTTGTATATTTTGATGTAAAAAAAAAACAATTTATTTATTTTATTTAGGGTTTTCTGCGAAAGAAAGAATATTTCAAATATTTTGTTATCTTTGTATCCAAGCAAAATCTTATTTACAAGATTTCTATACCCTGATGCAGCACCTTTGAGGGTGCATGGTATTATGTGTTTGTGCAGATGTTTGTAACGGTTAGAAAAAATAGACTGGCTGTTCATGTAAACTTATTTGCAAAGTACAGGTCATACTTTTGAAGACAACTTAATGAAATTTGGCACTTACTTTTGTTTTGGCATAGGGACAATGCCTATTGAAATCGGCCATTATTTTATATAGGCCCTAAACAAATATCACTCCGAAATGGGTTTTTTAGACCATAAAATTCCTAAATATTAAAGAAGAAATATTTTTCAGTGTGTCCGATTCTCCCTAAAATAAAAAAATTATGATGCAATAATTTATAAATATATGAATCCATTAAAAACGTATATTGACGATTAAAAAAAATCAGTTTTCTGTTCGGGAATGGGATTTCTAGCCTATAAAATTTCTAAATATAAAACACTTGCTAAGACCCGGTGCGTTTTGGTGCTCCTGGTGGAATCCCTCCCCATGGTCCTATCTACACAGTAAAAAAGATCATTGGGAAAGTAATTGGATCCAATTTGAATACCCATCTTTTACAGTTCTTTAGATATTCGATAAATAATATTTGCTTTGTATGGGAGTAACTTCCCCATGATCCAACCCGCCCTATATTTTAATCATACAAAAAAATCTTGAGAGAGTGTTTTGTATCGAATTTGTTAAAGTTTTTTAAATATTCGATATTCTACATTTTCTTTGTATGGGGGCACCTCTCCCCATAATCCTATTCGCCCTACATTCCACCCAGTAAAGCAATTTCTTAAAAAAAAATTATTGGGACCCCATTTGAAAATTCTCGATGAAGTGGCTTTTTAGATATTCTCCCCCAGGTCCTATCAAAATTTTGTCTAACCTATTCTGAGAAAATTTCAACAAAATCGGTTAAGATTTAACCCTCTAGAAAAAATCCTTTTAAAATAAATTTCATAAATTTGACATAAATGTGAAATTTCATAAATTTATACGAGATCTACTCATGAAATTTTCGTAGCAGTTATTTAGAACCCACAACATGGTGTAGGGTATTACATGTTGTCGGGTTTGACCGACAACAATATTTTACTTATTTGAAATAATATTTTACTTTTTTGCCGTTTTCGTGATTTGATTTTTGTGTTCGACATACAAAATCGGTACAAATAAATGGCCGGGATTTTTGTTCTTTCGTAGAAACATTTTTTGTGAAATATTTTTGTTACAGTGAACAAAAAAAAAAAAAAATAGACACACATGTGTACAAACATATTTTTATATTTATAGATAAATGAAATTATTTTAAATATATAATATTTAATATAATTTTTATTTATTTATTTATTTATTTTTATTTCAAATAAATTTAATTTTATAACGCATCGTTGGAAATTTGATGACAAAAAATTAAGAGATAAATGCATTGACTACAACTGCACTCGTTTATTTTAAAAATTAATTTCTAAATTTAACGAATTTTAGTCTGGGGTATAATATTTATACTAATAAATTCATTTTTATCACAAAAAATAGTTATATTGTCTATTGCGTAATTCAGCCTTTTTACATTAATCTTGGATCGAGTGATATATAATAATAATGGGAGATTGAGTTCATTAACATCGGCACCGTTAGTGAAATCTACTCCGTAAACAAATATGTCCGCCCCTTAAGTGAAATTTTCCAAAAAATTTAAGCTTTAGAAAAGAGATTGGAAAAATGTTTACATTTTTAGATTTAGAATTTATCTGAAATAATTGTCGAAAAGTGTTATTACAATTCTCCCTCATGGTGAAGTGTAGGGTTTTTCTTCTCTTTACTTGATACGTGATTTCTCTCATCTATTTGAGGGAAAAATATTGAAATAATTTCGATTTTTGGGAATCCAAAGTAAATGACTAAAAATCAAAAAAAAAGTTAGGAAATATAAAAAACTGAATCAAGATTTTGCCAAATTTTCTTAAGTAAAATGTCTAGGAACTCGAAAACTATATGATAGGAAAAATAAGACACGATATATAATAAACAATATTTTAAAGGTTTAATCGTTCCGTTTATGAATCTTATTTTATTTTAAATAAAGTGAGTAACAAACTGAAATTATTTTAATCCAAGATATGCTGCTGTACAACCTCAGAATTATATACGAATGTTCTTACACATAGAAAATAACTTGAAGCAAAACCAATGTTGAAAATATAGTTGATTTAAGATTGATAAAATTTTTTCATTTAGTTAAAATTAAATGTTTTTAAGTTTGTGGTGAAATGTTAGAATATTAATTGTTTTAAATTACTTTTTGGTAGTAAATATCAAGGAAGAAAATTCCCAATGAATTGCATTTAATATGAAACTTGGTTGAATCAACTTTTTAAGCTATGAAACTTAATTTAATATTTATGCAGTTATGATTTTGCTTCAAAGCAATAGAATTAATGATTTGAGACAAAACAAATGTTGTATATAGTTAGTCCTTCCAAATAAAATTTAGCATGTACTTTTGGCCCAAGGACGATGCCTATTAAAATAGGTAAATATCGGATATTATTTCATATAGATCCAAAACAAATGTCCCTCCGGAATAGGGTTTTGAGCCCATAAAATTCCTAAATATAAAACATATAACCGCATAACATGTTAAAAAAAATCAGTTAACAATATTATGAATTATAAAGTTCAGAACAAAAACAAGGTTATATTAGTGTACAAATGTTGCCACCCTTTTTGAAAATTTTCAAAAAATTATTTCGTTTTTCAACGTTCTAACTTTAGTTTAAAATAACTTTTGAACTTTTTTGTATATGCGGATGCTAATTTCTTTTAAGAGTTTTATAAGAAATCTAGGACCCATATTAAGCCCGTAATTAAAAAAAAAACAAGCGAAAATTGGAAAAAATATAATTCGAAATGGATATTGAAATTATAAGTGATAACCTTTAAGTGAATAGAGATCGACAAACTTTAAAGGGTCACCGACCCTTAATATATCCGTTATAAAGTTGCGCAATATTATTTAAAGTACTATTGCAGCGCATATTGGTAAGAGGGCCAAGTTTCAGTTAATTTTTGAAGAGTGTTGTACAATTTTTATATATGTGTTTTGTATCGTTGGAAAGGTAATTACTTGAAAAATAATAATATGTACATAATAAACCATTTAAATGAAGCTTTTTCAATAAATTTGTAAATAAATTCGAGGTTCTTTTTTGAAGATTTAAACTATAACATTTTTGTCCTCCTCAAAAAACTTAAGAAAAATTAACGAAATTCTGATAGGACTAGCGGGGAATTTTTTTCCCCTAATGTAGTCGGATTTGCTTTATATGCATCTCAGTTAGAAATTCTTTCAGAATTAAGACAAAAATTGTATATTCCAGAAAAAAATAGTTGATTTTAAAGTGAAATATGTTACCACCTTCTTGTAAAAAAAATCATTTTGGGACCACTGTGCGTAGCCAAATAATGAAATTTTATAAATGTTAAGATTCATTTAGTACTTATAATTATATAATACATTTAACTTATTTAATAATATACAAAAGGTTTGTTTTTTAAAAATACTTACTTTTATATTATCTTGAAATATCACCTTAATATATCTGACACTATATTTAGCACTTGTTCTATTTTAAAAACATAAAAATTAACAAAAACAAAAATTAACTAAATCTATATAATTTTGATCCTTGATTTAATTACTTAAAATAATACACGTATTATCAAGGCAAATAATATGTTTTTTTTTGTAAAAATTTCTAAACAACAACAAAAGAAAGAAAATATTCTTTCTTACTCGTACGAGTCCTTGAAATAGTAAAACAAAGAAATGTTGCGCATCAGATAAACAAAAAAATATATATTTTTGAACAAAAAAAAAACTAAAATAAAAATGTATAAAATTAAAAAATCTGAATTTGAATACAATATAAATGTAATAATGTCCCTTGTTTTAGTTTAATGACAAAAAAAAAACCAAATATATCAAAGAGTACCCTACATCAATTAAAAATGTTACTATTATTTCATGAGGTACATGTTGCAGAGAAACATTTATTGCTAAAATCAGCAACATGTAACTGAAACTTTAATTAAGAACTAATTTATTAATCAATTAATTATGCGATAAATAATAACAAATAAATATGATTTTCTTTTTGTTTTATGCAGATAATTCGTAATTATTCGAATATTAATTGATTTTTATGTTCTTCTATTCATTTTCATAATTTAAATTTGATTAGCCACTTGTTGCAACAATTTCAATTTGTTGGTGCTACATGTTGCATATTGTCAACTAAAATAAAAATGTTAACATTTTTAATTGTAATAGACACAAGGTGTCGTCAACTACTGATTGATTACATTTTATTTTAATTGTTTGTACATTTTTTGATTGTTACAAAAAAACAACAACAACAAACAAATGACGACGAGGTCTTCATGTATTTGCCTAGAAGATCCCACGGTCTGCTTGTTTGTCAAAATGATCAAGATTATAGCGAAAAAATGAAGCCAACAAAAAAATATAACAATGAAAAATCATTTTTAAGATATTTATAACGATATTTTCTATTTGGGTGACCAGTTCAAAACTTTTGATCGCTCGGCGATCTTAAAGAAGAAAAAAAGAAAGAACCATGAAGTTTACAAATTCACACATAATTAACTTTTAATCCGATTTTCGATATTGTGAATTTAAAATGAACAAATGTTTACATTTTTTACCACCTGAGTCCTATATTTATGGTAAAATGTTTCTGTGAAGTTAGGTTACACAGTGACCATGGTTCAACTATTATCTTGGCTACACATTTTAAAGACACAACATAATGACAGATAAACGTATTTATCGCTATGGAAGACAGTCAAACCCATTATGACAACGGAAGAAGCTCCAAACAGCTGATTTTTGCCATGATGTAGTATTGTCACGAGTGTAAGCTTGATATACACTTGTGACTTTGAAACGTGCAAAAATCTGGTTAAATCGATATTATGCAGAGGACACAGTCGAAAATGCTTAGAACCATATAATGTAGAACCATCTAAACTCTCTTGCAAGACTTCTTATCGTATATGAATCAGTAAAGTCGATGTTAATACCTCCTGTGAGGTTCATAGAGGACAGATTCATAAATATAGAAAAAAGCTCCACTCAGCATTTGGTATATATAATACCACCTCTATCTGGGTAAATGCAGATGCTCTCACTCACAACCAAGGTAGTTTCCGTGTTTTGAAATTCATACTGAAATAATAACAGAAGGGATTAATAAATCTATTAGGGAGTGAAAGAAATTTGGAAATGTTGTCAATGTTCACATAAATATATTTCTGGCTGCAATACATTGCATTCACTAGGTCGATGTAAATCGATAATTTTTAAAATTATCAGATCTATAACCATAATTCTTCCAAAAACCATAATATAGATTTATGTGCTTTTGACCTAAATCACTTGTTCAAATCCTTTCAAATAAAGTGAATAATACAGCTAATATTTTTTGTCCTTAAGACGCGTCGTCAATTCTAACAGCAACCAGCAAAATAAAATCTGATGTCAGAGCATTCGAAACATGCCGTCATGAAAGTTGAAATCATGGCGAAGCAAGCGGTTAATCGCTCTAATGTGGATCTATAACATAGCTTGCCACAGATGGCTAAATGAGTAACCCCGCTGTGTACAGAACTCTGCTATTGATTCAGTTTTGCTTTCGGAACCAACAATTATTACTTTCCACCATCACAAATGACAAACGAGAAAAGTCTCCGAGTTTAACTGCAAGAAGAATCACCCCATAATGCTTGTTTTAAATAGGATAATACCAAAATAAACTTCATTGAGCTCCAACAACAAGAGACTGACTTGCATACAGACTGGGTATGACTAAATGGACATAAATTTTGATTTGTGACAATAATATATGTACTTTATGGTACCTTTTTGCGCTGTATAGAGTGTTAAAGTTAATTAAATTTCATTAACCATTTGCTGTTGTGACCTTCTCACAAATTTCATAAGAAATCAAAATCTCGCATGTGTTAAGCTTTTCAGGACCCTACCAAAATATAAAATCACATGTCTCTTATACTATTACTATGGATTTTTTATAGTACTTATTTCAAACAACAACAACACACCATTTCCGATTTATATTTTAAATAAATCGATTAACATAATAAGTCTATATTCTTTGGTAATATAGACTTATCACGGAATGGTAACCTCATTCTCCGATTTATTTAGTAGTAAGCAAAGGAAGAACAACGCACTTGTATTATCGCATTTCTATGTATGTTCGTACTTAAATAAAAAGTACCAATGAAGTGTTTGTTGGTACTTGTCATCTATACAAATATAAGAAGTGAAATAAAAATTATTTAAATTATCTAAATAAATATATTCAAATTGAAAAATATATAATAAATATGTAATATATGATTTTATTATAAAAAGACGAAAATAAAATGAAATCAAGGCATCAAATAAACTATTATAATAAAGAAGAAGAAAAAAATGGATGATATTTTAATCAAATTAGGAATGACAATTTTGCATTAAAATCAAAGAAAAACATGAACTCAACAACATCATGATCAACATCATCTCATCATTTTAATGCAACGAATTTTAACACACAAAAGTGATGAATTTCATTTAATTCAAATATTTATACAAACTAATTTCATATTATTCATTATTTTACGAAAAAAATATTATAATAATGACAAAATCTATATATACAAATATACAATTAAATCTGTGTTTGTTTGTCTGTTAGTATGAGACTTATAGACTGCTAAACTACTGGGCCGATTTTGCAAATCAAAATGTGGGGCGGATAGAATCAGGGAGAGAGGTTTCCAAAACACAAAGCAAATTTTCATCATCGTATGTCTTAAGAAACACTTCAATTAGTCCTAATAAATTTGTCACTAACTGTTTTCAGGACAGAACAAAGGGTGAATAGGGTCATAGGGAGAGGTGTACCCATACAAAGAAAAGACTGCGATTTTGCAAGACAAAATGTGGAGCGAATAGAATCAGGGAGAGAGGTTTTCACCATACAAAGCAAATTTTCATCATCGAATGTCTAAAGAACCACTACAATTAGTCCCAATAAATTTTTCACATAACTGTTTTCAGGACAGAACAAAGGGTGAATAGGGTCATGGGGAGAGGTGTACCCATACAAAGAAAATCATGATTATCGAATATCTAAAAAACTATAAAAGCAAAAGTTCCAAATTCGACCCCAAACACTTTCTCAAGAATATAGGGCGGGTAGGATCAATGGAAGAGGTAGCACCCATGCAATGTAAATATTAAATAAATTTTTTTAGAGTACACAGGGCCAGAAGCATTTGGTAAAATGTCCATTGCGTAAATTTGTAATTTGTGAAATTTCTATCGAGATCTTGTACTGAGGAGAATGTTTGTGCATCAAAGCGCAACGGGTAAAAGCTAATATAACACAATAAGCAAAAACAAGAACATTTAAAACAAGTAAGTATGTATAGTCGGTCAATCCCTACTATCTAATACCCTACACCACATCATCGGTTAAAAATGATATTTACAAAAAAATTAATAAACGATCCTCGTATATTTTGATTTTTTGATTTATTCTTAAGTGTGCAGTACATTATTGTGACACAAAAAAAGATCCTCGTATAATTTTGCACATTGATTTTTGCTTATATTCATCTTAATTTGACCAATTATTATTACCTATGTGACCTGTAAGAAATAATGGATCGACTCTTGCATATTTATTATATTATAATATTTAATTATTTGTTTCTTTAAAATCACTTTGTATTTAGATTTTTTATGACCATAAAACCACATTCCGGAAAGAACATTTGTGTGGGAGGTACCTTAAATATTGAACCAAACATAATCAATTTCAATAGGCTTCGTCCTTAGGCCAATAAAATAATATGTAACAAATATGTAACAGCCAGCCAGACAGACGTATATTGTTAAATCGACTCAGAAAGTGATACTGATTCGAACGGCATACTTATATCAGCACAAACACATAATACCCCAACCACCTAAGGTGGTGTAGGGTATAAAAAGATCGATGTGTTAATTCAAATACAATAAATATTTTCTATTATTTTCTATTATTTTTATATATTTATATTCACATCAGATTCTGCTGAACTCGGTCCGATACACAATTTGTGGTATTTTTTTGTTTTCTTTCAAATTTAAGTTCATGATATTAAATTTATATTGAATAATTGTAGAGTGAAAATTTATGAATACACACCAGTGTTGCCAATACAGCCATTTAGTTACTAATTTTAGCCATTTTCAGTCTCGTTTAGCCACCATTTGCCATTAAATATTTTTAGCCACTTTTATTTACAGTTAGCCATTTCTATAATGGCTAAATGGACTCATCAAAGAATTACCTCATCAAATTTTGATTATTATCTGTAACTAGCGATAAAATAAACTAAAGGAAATATTTTTTTAAATAAATTAAGGATAAAATTTTTCTTAAAGGAAAGTCAGTTTCCAGAATTTTCGACCTGAGACGAACTTAAGGATAATTTTTGAAAAGCGTAGAATAACGAAAAATGTCATAATGCTTGTATTCTTCAGGTAATGTATGAAGACTAACATATTTCACCAGCATACCCAGCAAACTTCGTTTTGCCAAAGCAAATTTTTAAGGCGTTGTTGATCCTATAAGTCCTTTCTTTACACTGGCAAAATTGTTCAAAATTGAAAGACTTTCGTTATAGTTCTTTAGATATTCGAAAATTTATATTTGCTTTGTAAAGGGGATACCCCTCTCTCTGTACCTATCCGTCCTACATTTTATTCAGTAAAACAGTTCCTTGAGGAAGTTGTTGAAACCAAATTGGAGAACTCTTGCTGTTATAGTTTTTTAGATATTCGATAACCAATGTTTGCTTTGTATGGGGGGGGGGTACACTTTCCCCTGGTCCTATCGGAATTTTTATTAGCCTTTGTTACCTTCGTGTATATTGGGATCATTCTGTGAAAATTTCATCAAAATTGGCCCAGCCGTTTTGGAGTCTGTACGTTACATACATACATATATATATACATACATACATACATACATACATACATACATACATACATACATACATATTTACATACATACATACATACATACATATATACATATATTAATACAAACATACATATACATACATACATACATACATACATACATACATACATACATACATACATATATACATACATATATACATACATAAATACATAAATACATACATACATACATACATACATACATACATACATACATACATACATACACACATCCGATGTCATATATATAGATAGATATTTTTAAAGAACAGAGAAAAAATCGAAAGCGAAAGAATAAAATTCTGAAAAAATGAAATATATTTATATATTTAAATAACATACACATGTATGTGTACATACATATGTATTTATGAATATTTTAAATTGTCACTTTGTCCTTTCGTTTTGTTGTTTTCTTCTACAATCTGACACTTGGCCACTTAGTTTAAGAAAATATGCGACACTGGCCATTCATCCAACCACTATTACACACATACATCTATGTATGTATCCATCTAAATATCAAATCCACTTACACATAGACACCATACAGATAGATTCACTTTATTAATTGTTTGTCATTTAACCGAAAACAATAAAAACAAAAAAAGTATCTGCGGAATTAAAGAAAAAATTATGAAAGTCGAGGAAACATTAATGAACGTCATTAACAATAATTTTTTGTTGTAGAGTTTTTTTTTTTTTTGCATGTTGCACGGTCATCACAAATAGTCATTCATTTAATAATTTTTTGCAAACATACATATTTACGTTTATAAATAAAAATATACTAAAAATATGAATTCATAAATTAGTTTATGTGTTAAAGAATTCAGATAATTCAGATAAAGATAAATTTGTATTTTGGTGAATACAAGTTAACGGTTCTAGTTTAAGAGTAAATTTCAAGTAAATATGTTCTGTATCAATCTAAGAAAATAGTAGTGAAGGACAAGGCCTGGGGTATGAGACTGGTGAACCGAAACATTTCGTTCACAAATAAGTTAGAATCGTTCTTGTGATCAAGCGATGGCATGTTGGAAGATTTTGGATTCGTATTAGATCGAATATTCTGGTCGTTTTCCTCTCTTAATGAATCAATTGCCGCCTTGAATGAAGCCTGTGATCACTGGACTCGATTTCAATAACTCGATTTTAATAACTCGCAATAGAAGAGACTCTTCTGATCCTATATTATCCTATATAATTACTTTTTTGCCAAGGATATTTAGTTTCGGCATTAGTTTGGTTGTTTGTTTGTACTTCACATATGAATTTATGAGTTGCTGAAAGTTATCGATTGCTCTATCTGAGCTATTCAGAATTTGGATGAATCCAAGTTGTTGCCTCAGATATTGGTCGTTTACTTTTTTTAGATGTTGCCTCAGATATTTCTTTTTTATGCTGAACCGATTTTGCCAGTTTTAAAAAGGAAACTTCTTAGAACAATAGCAAATAATCAGACTAAATTTTATTGATCCCCAGTTTATAGTTTGTGTTAATGTTAAAACCGCCTAATAACATTAAACAAAATTTTAAATCAATGGACTGCCGAATATATTTTCTAAAACCCCTAAAACTATCTCTTTCTTACTTAATTTTCACGAGCGAAAGTGTCAAATAAAATGAAAAATATGACAGATACTTGTTTCCGCTAAAAGCTAAAATAAAACCTCCTTCTTGTCTTAACAACCGTCGTACTGGTAAGAACTTACATTTCTCCACTACTTATAATAAATAATATTTCAAATCCTAATTCTTATTGTGTTTCTTTTTTCTTTCATTGTTTTTAACTGGAATACATATATTATTAATGAGAAACCAAATTAATTGGTTTTGGGCTCAATGATAATAAATTCCAATTCCCTAGATTCCATATACTTGTTCAACTCCAAGAGACTCTGAGCTAATCAGTTTGGATGTGAGCGTTCGAAGAACAAACAGACAGCGGTCGTAGCTAAATGGACTCTAATTTTGATTTGATGCATGCATATATATACCTCATTGGGGTCTTCAGGGATCACCACTTGTGGTGGAGGGTATAAAAATAATAATTTCCTTGAAAATCTGTTTGGAAACAATATTATTGATGGAATTGACACGTTTCAATTTATTGAATCCTAGACAATTCTAGTCTAGAAGTAAACTTGATTAATGAAATCTTATATGTCACAAAAACCCAATCTGAAGCTCTGACAAACTTCAGTAAAAAGTAGATACGTTTGTTATAAATGTGTTGTTTAAGTGAGATACTTAGTACTACTAATAGTCTCGGGTAAACGAGAACAATATCAGATAACATTGTCTTGAATAGAGTATAATAAATGCAGATTTCTATTTCCACACATGTGAACACAGATTAAAGAACTGGGAACTTATTGATCATGTCTTAATATATAGTTAGTGGTGAGGATCATTACTGGGCGAGTGAAAATATATAGCTATTGCTAGTTGTTGAGATATCGTGTTTTCCATTTATGTGCACACAGTCATAGACTGGTGCACTCGCCCAGTAATGATCCATCTTCACATCGTAATCCGAATGTGTTAGATCATTATCGTGCTAAAATGTGTATGACTGTGAAAATTCAGAATTGTGTAGCAATCTTCGATCAATACACGATAACACATTCAACCCAAAATCTTCATTTAAAGTTGTAGGAACCAATGTGGTTTTTAATTTTGGATCAATTTAAACGTACTATTTTGCACGGTCTCTTTCAGTGAATTTACGTTCCGCACTTTAATGATTGAGTTCGCCTTAAAAATGATTTGTGATCGAATTGTTGAGTGGCCACGATTAACTAAGTCCCAAAGTTAGTGTTGTCCAATCAAAATGAAATATTATCATTTCTATACCATCCATCACCACAAGTGGTGGGGAGGGTATTAAAGATTTTTACTTGTTTGCTATTGTAAAGTACAAAGTCATATCTCTCAAAAAATACTAAATTAAAATTAAGCAATAATTAAAAATTAACATTTCATGCCAATTTTCATTTCGTATCTCTACTTATGTCTTTGACTGTAAGTTAAATGTCGCTAGTTTTCGCAGCTGACCCGAAAATACTGTTATTGGAAAAGTACGGAAGATAATTTTAAGAAAGCTTAAATCTCAATTACTGAAATATCACATAAAGGTGTGAAAATTGGTGCTGGTCGGAATAATGGGAAATGACTACTAATTGTAACAAAGAAATCTATCAGAGATATATGGGTTAGGAAAATCTCCAGAATAGTAGTTATCGAAAATTGTCTTCAAATTAAAATCTCTGGGTTTTGGCCAAAAGGTAAGATTATACTGTACTATCAAGTACTGGAGTAAGAGTATTACATTGGGAATAATAGTGACTTAGCTCTTAAAACTTAGAACTCTTAAAGGACTCAGAATTTGATATTCACTGATTCAAGTGATTTTTGAATTAGCACAGGGCTTCAAAATATGTTGAATTTTAGTTGTTTGTCATACAAAGAATTTCTTTCACATTTAACTTAAAAGTTTTCATTATTAAATTATTTGTGGAAAAATGCAAAATAAATTCTAATTGAGCGAAAAATAATTTTTTATTTTTGTGAAATTTATTCCAAATATCGAAAATGAAATAAATTATTACGTCCGCAATTTCTATATGAATCCAATTGAAGGCTGATCAAATAATAAATAAACGTGAATAGAATTTAGAAATTTTTGTTTATACAAAATTACCAGGAATTAAATAAATGTGCAAAAAAGAGAAAACAGCAACAACAACAATAAGACAACCACTGCAACCACCTCATTTTCATACGATAATAATGACTTTTTCCCACATTTTTGTTAATAATGAAAATTATTATTATTTTCGTCTGTTATATTCTTTTCGAATATAAATAAAACAAGTAAAAATGCTATAATCGGCTATGCCGAATCTTCAATAACCTCCACCACAAATTTGTGTTAAGTTGGTTCCGTAGATATACACCCACAAAAACACTTAATGAATCATAAAATTAGTTTTATTTTTGTCTATAACCTTTTTTCTACTGAAGCGATCTTGATAATGTTCGAAATTGTAATGAAGTTTACATAACTTTATGTTACAGCTTATAACGACTTATAATTAGCAATTTTATTTGAAATTAGATATTGCCTCAGATATCGGTCTATATCTTTTAATGTACTGAACCGATTTTGCTGGTTTTAAATAGTATGGGATCTGAAATGTTTCCTTATTAGCGTTTCACACGGAATGAGAAAGTTTTTATACTCTCTCCACCACTTGTAGTGGTGCAGGGTGTAAAAATCACACCATATCTAAGTGGATGACAAAATCATGACCAAATCAGTATTAAATTGAATAAAAGATATAAGATCTATTTAATACATTTAACCTACTTAGATTATATTTCTTTCCATTTTAATTCAAATTTTATTCTTCAAAAGAATATAAATTTATATAACAAATAAAAATACTTTTCATTTCATTATTCGTACGATCCAATATTTAGTTAATAAACTATTTAATTGATTAATTATTTTTCCTTTTTTTGTTCGAATTTATTTAGAATTCTTTACATTTACGTTCTTAACAGATAATTATATATAAATTATTCTAATAAATTGGTGTTGGACTTTGTTCAGCTTCTTAATATTTCTTTATAAAAAATAGTTTTGATATTTTGGAAAATTTTATAAAAAATTATTTAACGTCATCGATCTTGGTTTTCGTTAAATATAAATTAACTTGTAATTCCGTATGTAACACGTATATATATAACAAATACAGAGGCCAAATTTCAATTTTTGTGGATGTGAGTGTGCCAACAACAGACAGATATATGGACAGTGTTATATCGAATCAGATTTTGATTTGATGCAAGAATATATATACATTATGGGGTCTGAGATAATTCCTTCTTAGCGTTATACGTGCTTCACCAATTGTGGTTGTGGAGGGTATAAATGCTATATTCTGCTATGCCGAATCTTCAATACCCTCCGCGTGTGAAGTAAATACGTTATGTTGTGTACACACACACTCACACATATATACTCACAGACGTATAAAATATATAAAAAGTTTTTCTTAAATATAACATGGAACACTTAATATACTGAATCGATTTTGCTGATTTCAAATAGGAATTGTCTAAGGTCCATAACAAATACTTAGGCCAAAATTAATTGAGCCCTGTCAACTTTTGTGGATGTAAGCATGCCAACAACAGACGATAGACAAAGAGAGGACAAAGCTAAATCGACTCAGATTTTGATTTCATGCAACATTATACATCGGAGATGATCCCTTTTTGGCATTTTCCTTCACAATGGAAGTGTGTGAAAATAATTATGGTTCTTAAACCAGAAAAATCAGAAAATGTTATTCTCTTTTATATGTGAAAGATTACTTTTAAAGCGCTTATCGCCATTTAGCTATAAAACCAACAACATTATTCCCGATTATCTGTTTGGTTTTTGGGGAAATTACATGAGACACCTGAACAATGTCATCAAATTGTTAACATTTGAACACAAAAAGTATAGTTCAGCTATGCTTTGGATAAGCGTTTTATATAGTTTGACACGAATTTTAATACCCTGCACCTGACTAAGTCAGAAGGGTATATTTAAGTTTGTCATTTCGTTTGTAATATTCACAATTTTCGATTTGACCCCTAAAAGTTGATATCAAGTTTGAGTTAACTTATATGATTAACTTATATGATATGCATATCAAAGGATTGGAAAAGCTTTCGAGAATTTTGCTGTTAACATCCAGGGAAATTGGTTCATAAATGGCTCAGATATTAGCATAAAACTGAAGGTACCTCAAGTTTTTTCGGTTTTTTTCCATTTTTTTTAACAAATTACAAAAGTTGGAGACTTAATCGGACCATTAGCACTTGAGTTATAGACAAAAACATATTTTCCTATATTTTGAACCCCGCATGAGAACAATGGCCTTGGTTATGACACTGATTGATTACATTTACATTTTAAGCTTTTTCATTTTTCAAAATCGGTTCATAAACAATCGAAATATAGTCAATTCTTTCTTTAAAACTGTTGTCCCCTGTGGTTGTTGTTGTTGATTTTAACTATAGAAAACAATAACAACATTAAAAATAATATTTCTGAGAGTTTGGTTATTCTATTTTTTAACTAATGAGTGAGAAACATTTGTGAGGATTTTTCATTAGAAGACATAAATTCGATTAGACCATTAATTTCCAAAATGGCCGAAAACTTATTTTGACGCTCCTGGAGTAGCTACGGTCCTAGTTGTCACGCAGAAAAACTACAAATTTTTTCCTTGAATTTTGTACTTTTCTTTTTAATTTTCAAATCGGTTCATATATAGCAGAGATATTAACAATTTTTGTGCAGAAACTCCGGTTTTACAATTACAATTCACTCCTTAATCGGGAACAATTATTAAAAAAACTGACTAATAATTACCAGGCAAATTATTCATCGATCTCCTCGAAATTTACTTCGATGTTTTCTGTTTGTGTAATCCTTTAATAAGATAGTGGGTCTGTATAAGAACTGTAGTCATTTGTGTACCGATCTTCTCATAATTTGATAAGTGGACTGTTTCAAAGTTGTAATTATTATGAGGTTCAACTTTAATTTCAAAGGGTCATTTGTATAGAAGCAACCAAAAAAATTGAACCGAACGTTAATTCGTTCCGATCCAGTTATGTTTAGAGTTTCACTATTCAATATAAAAGAACAGACAGATGGACGGACATTACCATTCAGTCCGAAAAACTTTTGAATATTTAAAATATAATTTTTTATTAAATATTTCAGAATATAATGAACAGTAAAATATTGATGGCACTTCTCCCTGAATCATGTGCTCATTTAATGCCCAGAGAACTGCTGGCGGATTGACAGACGCTGCAGTTTTGTCAAAAAACATCAAAACATATGAAAGGAAAAATGAACAAAATGAATGAATAATAAAAAGAAATATTAGGATTAATTAAAAAAATGTTATCACTTTTCCCGGAATTCGACCCATTTTACAACAAAATGTGGCGACTTACCTGTTTTACTAGACGAAATAAAGGACGGATATGAGCAGGAGAGAGGTAGCCTCCATACAAAGAAAATGTTGATAATTGAATATCTAAAGAACCACTACACAGAAAATTTTCAAATTTGGTCCCAATATTTTTTAAGTACCTGTTTTACTGGACAGAATGAAGAGCGGATAGGATCGTGGGGAGAAGTGTCCTCCATACAAAGAAAATGTTGACTATCGAATATCTAAAGAACTATAACAGCAATAGTTCTCAAATTCGATCCCAATCACTTTGTCAAGTAGGATCAAGGGGAAAGGTACTCCCAAACAAAGCAAATATTAATAATCGAATATCTAAAGAACCGTAAAAGTGGGAGTATCCAAATCGGTTCTAATTACTTTCCCAATGATCTGTTTTACTGGTCAAAATGTGGAACGGATAGGAAAATGGAGAGGGGTACCACACATTTTATAAGGGCGGCAAAATGCACAGGGTCTTAGCTATATAATTCCTTAACTTGCACTTTTATACCTTGAACCACCATAGGTGGTAGGGTTATTATGCGCTTGTGCAGATGTTTGTAACGGGCAGAAAAAAATAATTCTACCACCACTTTTAAGTATACCGTTCGACTCAGAATCTCTTCCTGAGTCGATTTAAGCATGACCATCCGTGGTGATAGTAATATTTTTTCTATGTCTTACAAACTTAATCATTATACCCCAAGCACCTATGTTGGTGTAGGATATAAATATGTAAATTTCTACGTATTTCCTGAAAAAATCGGTATAAATAGTGTTCAAAAATACCGAAATTTTAGTTTTTTTCAAAATCCCTGTATTCGGTATTTGTTAATCATTGTATTTAAATGTAATAAACAATGATTTTTAAATTCATTTAATTAAAACATTTCGAGGACATAAGATTTTTTGTGATTAATCACAAACTATAATCACTTTATTTTGATGATTTTCTTTCACCGATCTGCCACTGATTAACTCATTATTTATGCAATAAAGTTATTTAAGATTCATTAAGAATAATCTGGAAATTGTGTAATTAATACAATATTTATACAAATAACTTTTAGAGATAATCGCAAATTGTTTACAAATTTCAGTTTTCAGTTAATGATCATAAAAAATAAGCAAAATCGTAAAAATTACAAAATGAAAATAAAAAAAAATTGTTCATAAATTCGAATGGATGGCGAAAAATTGTATCTGAAATCTAAAAGTTTCTAACGTTTTGTTTAAAATACAAACGGGAACACAAATAATTAAATGCGGATGAAAATGAAAATTTTTACTTTAAATATTTTTGATACTAAAAAAGAAGATATAAAATTAAATTAAGCATATTTTAAGTGTATTAGAAGTGTTTTACTTATAATACAGATACAAAATCAATTGTTTGGCAAATAAAAAGAAATTGAAGATAAAATCACATAAATTCCCACAAGTAGAAATGTTTAACGAAATCTTGATTAGAACAGAAAAAATAACGATCACTTATTTACACATGCATACAACATATACGTGTTTTGGATGTATAGATATATGGATGTATGAATGGATGGATGGATGGATGTGTGAATATATATTATAGATCAAAAGAATAATAATGATGACGATCATGTAGATGATATTGAGTAGGAACTGGCAACAAACATTGTACAAATATATTTACATTTTATGTTGTTGATAGAAATATTTGCAATTTAGAAAATTGTAATGTAATGTTGCCCAACATGTTGCTAACAGTGCAAATAATTAATATGATCGTTATTGTTGCAATACATTTACTTCGGCTAAACCTTGTACTAGGGCCGATCGTTTAGTCTAGACTGTAATACAGCTGTACGATTAGCCGCTTCTAGTTCTCTTGTTAACCAAAAAACATTTTGTAAATCAGAAGCGAACGGGTCCTCAGGTAGTTAGCGGGAACTTAGAAATTAAGAAAATAATAAATCTAAAATATAAATAATAAAATTAAAAAAAATATTTAATATTAAAATGAACAAATGATTTATGACAAAGAAAAAATTTAATTAAATTCAAAATTTGAAATGAAAATGAAACAGTAAATTAATTTAAATTAAATTAAATTAACTCCTGTCAATAACTTTAAATATTTAAGAAAAAATCTCATGGATTTTAAAAATATTAAACAAAAGAGAGTGATAATTATTATTAAAAAAAAAGAACTTTAATTAATAAAATAATAAATGAAAGTGACTGATTTCTGAAATATATTTAAAATCGTTTTGAAAAGTTTCTAAGTTTCTAAAATCAAATAATTTTCTATTTATTTTAGATAAATTGTGTTAAATTAAAATTCCATTTATAATTAAAATTTAAACAATGGCCTACTCTTGGGATAACCGTGTCGATTTTGTTGTTCGGTATATGTACGGTAAGTTAAATATTTTCCCTAGAAAATCTACATATGATAATCGGAATATTTGATATATAATATATATAATAATCAAAACATACATAAAACATAATTATCCAAACAGGTGGTTTCAACTTTAAAATGGATTTTTAACCAAAGAAATGGATTAAGAGGAAAAAAAAGTGTTCTGAAATTTCATATTTCCTCTAAAAGCAAATTTAATTTCAAGGCCCGTATGCGAATTTTGAATTGCGCGCGTTTATCTATTTTTAGAATATTGCTGTACAGACACCTGGTTTTAAGGGATTTTTATTATTTAATATATGTATGAATATAATATTCATTACAGTATTCATCCATTTAAAAATAATTTCATTATATTTCAAATAATTTAAAAAAAAAAATAATTTAAATTTTTAAATAGACTTTTAATAAAATTTAAAAATAATATTCAATTTATGATATTTTTAGAAAATCGAATTTTGAAAACTTTTAAAATTAACTATAAAAAACGAAAGCTGTTAAAAAATGTATTTCAGAATTTTAAAATAGTTAGAAAATCGATTTATAGTAACTGTGAATTTCTTTAGAAGTTTAAACAAGTATTTCACAGACCGATTTCGGTAACGGGATTAAGCTAGAGACTAAGCTAAAACTCTGATTGGTAAATCATTGGTAACAACTGTGACTGAAATTATGAAATAACTGTTATTAATAATGTCGTTCTTTCAAATTTGTTGCATCCTCAAATATATTGGATTTAGAGCCAGCAAAATTACTTATAAATGATGTTGAGCGTATATTCCACACGCTTCTTTTATTATCTGAACTGCTAATTAATGTCATTGAGTCATCTAGATTTTTTTGGAAAATTTTTAAAATTAACCGTTTCCAACCTACGGTGCATAGTATTAACTCCGATAAAGACGTCTCCATTGTCTTTTGTTGAACCATTTTTAATAAATGTCTCAAAAAGAAGTTATTTACTGTAGTTTTTTTTACGATATTTCCTTTCCATGCTTCTTCTATTACAAAATATTTATTGTGCAACAGTTTGAACCAGAGTGCGAAATAATTGAAAACTTACTATTGGAAGAACAGAAAAAAGATGGAATAAATTAGTTACCGTTATTTTGAGACAAACAGCATTTAAATTGAGATAGCGCTCTTTTGCATTTATGCTAATCGCTACTGTATGTGAAAAATATATTTTGCATATTTAGTTATTTTTTTCTTTTGAAATATTGTAATCACTGTCACTGTTTTTAAGAACACTGTTGTTTAAAAATCACGGTATCGCTCATCTTTAGATTAAACTATTAATATCTACTATTAACATCTTAACTTTAAAGTCTTAACTTATTATTTATTATGACACTTTGCAGAGTTTAGAACAATAATTCATATATAGCAATATTAGTGATTCCTGGATTATACCTATACCAACTTGTCCATCCTTCCGTCTAGCTGTCTGTCATTTTGCCTTTCTTTTTGTATATCTGGCTGTAAGCTTAAACTTAGTAAACACTCTACAAGTCGCAATCACCAATGACACACTTTTCTGAAATTCACTTTGGTTCATAACTTTCCATGTTTTAATCATGATTTAGGTGATCTATCTATCCGTCCGTCTAGCTCTCTGTCTATTTGCTTTCTTTTTGAGTATCTGTCCTTTCAATTGGCTGTAAACATAAACCTAGTGAACACTCTACAAGTCGTAATCTCAAATGACGAAGCCTATTGAATTTCGATTCGATGATCGATCCAATATTATCAGGTCTACCTGAAATGAAGATTCACAATTGACAGTAGTTATCATACAGATACTCTTCCGTAAACTTCGGTCCTTAATTTTTCATGTTTGCACCATGTTTTTGGTTATTATATAGACAGGCTTGACTATTTTATTCTTGTATTTATTATGAATTAAATTATTCAAGTCTATTTCAATTATGATTATATATAATTTGTATTGTATTATTGGTTATACAACGCTCTATATTGGATATATAATCTCTCAATATGATATTTTACTACAAACCAATATTTGTTTGTCCGATAATTTACTTCAAAATTCTTATCTCCCTTCTACTGAAAATAAAAAGCAGATTAGTCCTATAGAATTCATAGAAGACCCAGTTAATTCACGCTACCTCATTTTGCTACATGTTGCTACATCTAGTAAATTTATAATGGCTGTTAAAACCTCGTTTTCCTCTATTGATGACAATTTTTTGAATATCATTATTCTGTTGCGATGAAGTAGTCTAAATACTCAATTAGATCAAAATCATACAGGGAGTAGTTCAATATGTGTGAATGATCTAAGTATCATTTGTTCCATGGATTGCTAGCAGACTGCCTTACTTCCAAGTTAAACTCCTCATTTTGACACATAAGAAAAACAAAAAGTCAATTTAATATTGTGAATTTAGCCTACCGCATCGCACTAGTAATAATGTTGGAACCCTTACGGAAAAGTACATCACATTCCACCATAATACAGTACCATAAAAAAATAGATTAAATGACTTCAGTCACTTCATGTGCAATGGATTCCGGTCAAATGATATATACAGCAGTAATGATCTCACTCAATTTTATAGATCGGCTATTACATTTGTCATGTATTTCAGGTTAAGATTATGGAGTCAGTTGTTAAACCACTCTCGTTATCGAAACATTAACGACCTTTTAATGTAATTGACTAATAAATGAAAGAAGTTTTCACCGATTTACCCTTTATATTGATATTATATTGAATATGAAAAATTTATTTGAGAATGAAGAAGAATGAAGGGAAGTAGGTTAAATATCAGCCAACTATTCCTTTATTCATCATAACGAAATTCGTTAATTTTTCGTAAATTCATCAAATTGTCAATATGACTATTTGAGTTCGTTAATAAAAAAACGATTATTTTGAATAAATATTATTCAATTTGAATAAATATTATTCAATTTGAATAAATATTATACAAATTGACAAAAATATATTACAAATTGACAAAAATATATTCTTTATATTGATGAATATTATTCAATTTGATTACCATATTTAAGTTAAATTTATGAAAATTTATTTGAATTGAGGAAAGAGTAAGTTAAATTGTAGTAATAAATTAATACATAAAATATTGTGAGTCAAGGAAAGAACTACTCCCCCATACAAAGCAAATATTGATAATAGAATATCTTAAGAACTGTTACAGCGAGAATTTTCAAATGACGAAGGAACTGTTTTATATCTATAGATCTACTACAGCAACAATTTGGTCCCAAATGCATTTCGATTGTGATTTGTGAAATTTCTTTCGAGATTTTGTACAGCAAAGCGAATCAGGTAAAAGCTACATTTAGGTAATAATTAAATAGTTTAGACAACTGAAAATAGCCCAATGTTAAAGGATGGTGGTGAGCCGTCCGGCTTATATTTCTGATAAAAAGTTACTTCCAAATATAAAAAAATATTCCTTTAATTTCAATCCCTTTAATTAGAATGTTCTTTTAAAAATTATTGGATATGTAAAAAATTCTTTGACGAAAAAATTAACAATAATTTTATTCAAATCTTCACTTCATTCATCACCTTATTTTAATACGTAGAATTGAATAAATTTGTGTGTTATTTTACTTATGATGCGTTACTGCCAGTTTTTAATAAATATCTGTTGATGTAACATATTTTTCGTTAATTTTTTTAACGAAACATCTTTTACTACAAAATTTTTTTAGCATTTTCGAAGAAAATTCTTCAATTTGAAGAAATATTATCTTCAAATTATCTGTTTATTTAACACCTTGTTTTTTCGTTAAAGTTCTACGAAAATTTTTTGTTAATAAAACCTTCGGTATTAAGTTCAGTGTATGTATACGATTCTGAAAATTGCAAAGAATTTTATAAAGAATCAAGAGTCTTGATTCAAGACTATACTATAGAGATTTTTGGCCCCAAATTATACTCAAGAAGTTTGAAAACCTAGAAATTTTTATATATAATTTTAAACTATAAAATATATTTCCCACATGTAAACGTATTTGATGTAAAGAAATGTAAAAGCTATTTACATGTATTTTTTTTCAATCACAAATCAAATTTCAGTTATTTTTGACCAAACTTGGATATGTTCACTAGACAAAGAGTAGATTTTGCCTTACACATCAATTGGGACACACTCCAAAAATGCTCTCATAATATTTCATTAATAAATATTTTGTTGTTCCGAAGCAACATAATTATTTCCAAAAAAATCTTTATAACCAATTTTCTCACTGAAAAAAAAAACATCATCTTAACATGATCTCTCTATTACTTCCCAATTTTTATAAATTGTTTAAAAATTTTAACATTTATTATCTTTTTTTTTCTAATTTATATATTAATTGAAATACTAATTCAATTAAATTTATTTGAATTGAATAAATTTAACATTAATGCTAAATAAATTAATTTGTATGTATTTGTTTACATATTTGAGTTTACATTCTGAAATAAAATGTTAAATTTAGAACATAAACAAAATTATTCAGATAAAAGCTAAAAGTTAATAATTAAAGTTTTTTGCTGTTAATTTTATTTGTTAATTGTGTGAAATTATTTTCATAAAATTTTCCGTTAATAAATTTTTTTTTGAAATAAATCTCGTAGTTATTTATCTTTAATGTATTTTATATAAAAAGGAATTTATAATTTCAGAAAATTTGTTATTTAAATAAAATTTTTCGTAATTACCATCATGTAATTTTTATAAAAAAAATATTATTTAATTTTAATTACATTAATGTATTTTTTTTATTTATATTATTTAATTCATAATTAGTATTTGACATTCAAAAGAAAAATTTATCACGAATTGTACAACGAAAATACAATGAAAATAATGATATATACTTACAATATCGACTTCACTGAACCAAATGTCGTAAATAATATTAAAGAAAAGTTTTCATAACATAACTTTTAGTAAAATTATGAAATTTCGGCGAAATCGACGTGTATTAAAAAGTTCTTGCTGTGGTAAATCTTTAGATATTCGATAATCAATATTTGCTTTGTATGGGGGTTACTTCTCCCCTGATCCCATCCGTCTTACAGTTCAATATTTGCTTTGAATGGATAACTCCTTCCCTCGGTCCTTAATATTTTATGTATTAATTAAATACAACAATTTAACATAATTCTTTCCCCAATTGAACAGAAATTACTTAAATTTAACTTAAATATGGTATTTAAATTAAATAATATTCATCAATAAAAAGATTTTTTCGTTAATTTGAATAATATAGTAATAGTCATATTAACAATTTTTCGTTAATTTGAGGGATTTACGAAAAATTAACGAAAATTTTCGTCATTTTAAATAAATATAATAAATAATAAGGTTTCGTTGGCTAATATTCAACCTACTTTTCTTCAATTCTACACCATTTTTCGTTATATTTACTACCTTTTTTAATTCAGTGTATAAACATGTTTTTAACAAAAATGGACCTCCAAAGTTAGTCACGAGTAATACATTATTTTATAAAATACTAGCAAAGACCTTTATAATTGAGTGGTACATCTCCCCGTGGTCCTATCCGTTCTACATTTTGGCCAGTAAAAAATATCCATGGGACAGTAATAAGAACCGATTTGAATACTTCCGCTTTTACAGTTCTTTAGATATTCGATCATTAATATTTGCTTTGTATGGGAGTACCTTTCATCTTGATCCTACCCGTCCTATATTCTTGAGAAAGTGATTGGGGTCGAATTTGAGAACTATTGCTGTTATAGTTCTTTAGATATTCGGTAATCAACATTTTCTATGTATGGAGGTCACCTCTCCCCACGATCCTATCCGCTCCTTATTCTGTCCAGCAAAACAGTTTCTTGAAAAATTTATTTATTAACATTTTCTTTGTATGGAGATTACCTCTACCCCTGATCCTATCCGTACTTCACTGGGACCAAATTTGAAAATTCTCCCTGTTATAGTTTTATGAATGTTGCAATGAATTGTTGACGGTTGGATTATAATCGTGCTGAAACGTGAGTGACAAATTACGCAGCGGATATGCAGATCCAAACCATTATTTTTCCGATACCATATTTTACTCTGGATGCAGATGCAGTATTAGGTTTTCTCCACATTTTAGAATGTCTACAGTGCTCTACATTTTCAAATTGTTTTGCATAATACAGATATCAATGGTTTTCTTCTAGATATCCCTTGATTGTAACCAGCATTGTGTAGCAATCTCTAAAGAGTGTTAGCTTTGTTGTCCTTTTTAATACCTTCCTTTACAACGTCAGATAAGCAGAGTGGTACAGAGCAACGATTTATTAATCTCACAGTGCGGTAAATTACCTGAAAACCTGAAACCTGAAATAATATTCTATACTATATAGTGGATTTTCAAGGCCTTTGGTTTTTTAGTTTTGTTCATCTACATTCTGCATTAGCAAGAGTGTTAATTTTCCCAAGGGACATTGTGAGCCGATCACAATAAGATGTTGTTTAATCAGATTAAATATTAAAGATTTTTAATAAATTGTAAACCTTAAACGGCGCTTTATCTAGGACCTTTGGGAAATGATTGGCCGATTGTAATAAAACTTGTTAAAACGACTAAGAAATACGTCTATGTGATACAAACGTTTTTATTAAAATAATTCTGGCAGGGGAAATTTTATGGGAATAATTTTCATTTTGTTTCTATACTTATGTCAGTGACTGTATCGTGGTATAGTTTTCACTAGACCATATTTTGTAAATTTTATTATATTTATAGTTTTCTTAACAATTAAATTATTTAGTTTAATACATTTCAATTTTATTTTATTTAAATTAAAATTAACGAGAAAAATTTGAAATGTTGCTATAATATTCAAACGGGCAATTACTGGGGCAACAAAATTCTATTGTTTCCTGTCTGTTAAAATTCACATCACACCATCTTCAATATCAGATAAAGTTAAAATCATTAAAGAGTACGAGACGTTTAGATCAAAATAAAAAGAAAATAAATAACGAAAAGAAACAAATTAAATGAGCGATTTTTGAAGTGTTTTGAGTGAAATGAATTTGATGTTCAAGAAATAAGAAACAATATTTACAAGATATCTGACGGTATACTATAGAATATAATCAAGATTATATAGTTTCATCTTTTACACGGTCATTGTAATTTTAATTCACATATTATTATCTTATAATTTTATACATACATTTTTTTATTTGAAATGTAATGCCCCCTTTAATTTCATTAGACATCAGACAAGATCAACAGATACACACACACACACACACATGTATATACCTAAACATTATAGCAACAAACTATAAACGAAGACAAATTACAAAAGAAAAATTACAAATTATATGTCTTTGCCAATTTATTTATTTTATTATTTTTTTGTTTTGGTCCTTCTATATGGACCGCCTTTGTTTTTGTTATTATTATTTTAACTAGTCCACGATATAAATACAAACATATAGGATTTATAAACATTTAAATTCAAACCCCAAAATTCAAGGCCTTTTAGTAACGAGCACAAGTGACAGACATTAAACTACATTTCACCAATTCACAATCACTAGCAGAATTATTTTTTTTGTCATAGTATTGGTGTCAGTGCGAGGGCAATATAATTTGTCGTTATTGATGTAACTTGATTTAGTGCTACATTTCGTTATAAATGAATCCATCCGTTCATGCATGCATCGTTGGGAACAGCATTCACTCACTTAGATTTTTGTTTCTTTTGTAAATTAATTGATTCATTTTTATTATTAACTTTACACCATTTATAATTGATTGATTAAAAAGATTAGAATGTTGTAATAGATGTAACTTATCGCATGCGATTTCTAAATTTTATAACAACAATGACAGATCAAACGATAACTTGTATAATATAAAAGTATAATAACGCTTACGAATTTCTCATTTGACTTCCATGAAACCTTTAAAATAAAATATATTAATGGAACATATATATTCGGGCAGAAAAATAGTCTTAGCACTATTTTTAAGTATACCGTTCGACTAAGAACTACTGCCGATTTAAGCATGTACGTCCGTCCGGCTGGCTATTTATGTAAAGCTTATTTGCAATTTTAAATATATATTTTTAAGAAATTTGGCACTTGCTATTATTTCGGCCAAAGGACGATGTCTGTTGAAATTGGTTATGATCGGCCCATTACTTCAAATAGGCCCAATACAAATGTCCCCCCAGAATGGAGATTTTAGTCCATAAAATTCTTAAATATAAAACGATTCTAACCAAATTTTACGAAAATAAGTATTTTTATATTCTGAAAAGATGTGTCAGATTATACAAGGATCGGTCCATTATTTCTCAAAGATCCTATACAACCACCCTTCCAAATATCATTTTGAAACTCATAAAATATATACGTGTCTATTGAAATAAATATTTAGTCAAATTAAGGTAAATATAAGCGAAACCGATGTGCATAATTAAAAGAGGGTCGGTCCATAATTTTTTCTAATTCCCATATAATACTACAGAAGAAATTCCCTTTAAAATGCATAAATTTCACATGAATGTTGGTATCACAATACTATATTGCATACATAAGCATAAATAAGAAAGCAAATTATACGAGGGTAGTTTAAAATCTTCTGTAGTAGACATTTACAATAAATGTGGTATAACATTCCAAGTGAATGTCAGTAATAAATCAAATATGAACATAAAAAAAACCCAAATTGTTCACAAATTGGCAAAATTGTGAGTTTTGTACAGTGTTAGATTGACAGACTGTAATTTCGAAATCTCTTTCATAGAAACAAGTTTCTGGTTTATATGGATTTATGTGTAGATTGTATGGTCAGAAGAAATAAAAATTAAAAGATTTAAATCTAGTAAAGCGTTGTATTGATCAAAACTATCAACCACTCCTAACCCACCCCCATGAGGCAACCCCTTAAACTCGGAGATGGTTTAGAGAAGCGTAATGCCAAATAGGGTTGGTTCTATTGATAAAATTGTTCATTCTTCTAATCCATCAATATAATCATACCTATTTGGAGGATTATCTCCAAACAATGGCCCATGAAAAATTGATCAGGTATTCAGTTGTTTTTGGTCGTGGAATATTCAATGTAGAGACCGTATTTATATCAAAAAATATATACATTAAATCTCATAGCTTGTATCATCTTTTAGTTATCCTTAATAAATAGCTGCATATCTAAGGTAAACAGCAAAAAAGGTCTTATTAATAGAGCGATTATTTCAATGAAAAAAGTCAAATTTTAAAAAATGAAAATATTTATTGAAATTTCAAATAAAAATCGTTATTCGTTTCATATTTATAACGTTTATATAATTTAAACAAAAATTAAAATTTTTGACATAAAATTAGATTCCACTTATTTCTTCTTTACAAATTATGAATCTTAAATTAAAATTAAAATGTTTATGGAAATGGTGTAAATGTTCAAAAGAACTAATAAAATTATTATTTTTCTCTTAAAATTCTCGAAAACCATTAATTCATTGATAGATTGACAGATATAAAATGTGAGAGCAAAATATCTAGACATTAATTTTGTGAAAATTATTTTTAAATTTATTATGTCTCTGTTAGAGATGAGCGATATTTTCACGAGTGTGATTTAATCACTGTGATTGATAAAACAGTTAACACTATGTTGACTGAAATTATGAAATAACAGTTACTGATATTAAAGCAGTTCTTTCCTCTTTTGTTGCATTATCAAATGTATTTGTTTTTATTTTGAGGCAGCAAAATTAGAACTAAAAATATCCGTTTCCCACGGTGCACAGTGTGACCTCTAATAGAGACTTTAATATTCAAAGAAAATAATGTCCTCTTTCGTCTTTTATTGAACCCTTTTATTTTTCGTGATATTTTAGTTTTTATTAATAAAACAAAAACAAAAAAATCTTATGTTTTCTTTAAAATTCTTCGATCACTTTCACTGTTTCAAAGAACAGTGATTTCACTGGAAACGACATTATTCCAAAATAACGGGTTCGCTCATCTCTAATCTCTGTTATCCATATCTTTTACTTACCATTGTAAAATTGGACAAACATAATTAAATTGTTCCTACGAAAAATTGCCCAAAGAAATGAAAAACCTGTTCCAAAAAGTAAAATTTTAACATTTTGATTAAAATCTTTGTAGGTACTAAAGTTCCAAAGTAAAAGTAAAAACCAAAAATAAGTCAGATTCATGTTGTTGAACTCACTAAGCAGTCGCAAATATCTTCCAATGCACAGTGTCTCAAATGAAAAATGAAATGGAAATAAATCTGTAACTTCCAAACGGCTGAATGAAACTGAAATCTAATTATACGAATATAATTTACTAAGTCCTATTTTGTTTCGATTAATATTTTTGACACATGGAAAGATAAAGTTAAATAAATTATATATCAGTGTATTGGAAAACATGTCTACTCTTCACTTTATATTATTGATGATGATGGAGAAATATCTTGAAAGTGTTGAATAGTTTTTTTCAGAAATTATGCAATTTTGATCTTCAAATAAAGTTTATTTACTCAACTTATCTTAATGACATTTTTCACATAGAAAGATTTATTAACACTTAATTGGATATTTTTAACATTATTTTGTTTCTCCTAAAAAAATCCCATAATTCCCCGAAAAAAAAGTTCCAAAATTTAAAAAAAATAGGTATTTTCACATTTTTTTGCTATATCTCTCTAATTATATTACTTAAAATTTAAGAACATATCAAGCATTAAAGAAAATATAAGTTTTTTTGAAATTCCAGCTTTGCGATTTGAAAAATTAAACCAGAAAGTATAGTATTGTGAAAAAATGGGTTGAATTTGAGAAACTCTGGCTCATCCAAAATTTCAGTTTTGAAACTTTTTTTATTACACAAATATATTAATTTGGTATAGGTTGTTAAAGAAAAATTGTTTATAACTTAAAAAGAGTGTAACTAATTTTGTTGGCAAAAAATAGGCGAAAAATCTAAATTTTTGGAAAATTCAAATTTTAAGGTTTATAAATTTTAAAATTTTTTCTTTACAAAGTTTTATCATCAGCTTTTAACAAAATATAAAATATTTAACAAAAAGTAAAATTTTTAATTTTTGAAGCTAAAAATATCTTAAACTATAAGAGATAAACTACCCATACGACAAGGTTTTTATAGCTTTTCTGTAGCAGAATCCACTCGTATAAAAATCCTTAAAATCGGCTTAGATATAAGAAATCTGGATCGTTGGAAATATTTTTATGACCCGAAAGGACCAACTTAGGGGACCTGTGGACCGACCACCGTTAAGTCCACAAAGTCCAAACTCAAAACTTGCCTACACTTCTACTATCAATATGTGAAATTTCATTTAAATTGGACTAACCGTTCGAATTTTACATATTTAATTTCACTTAATATTTCATTTGAAACACTGTGCAATGTTTAAAGATGAAGTGTTTTTGAGATGAGGAAAACAGGCCTCTATCTGTTAAGGGACGTATTCGATGATCCTCCAAAGTTGACCTCTGCGGGTATGTTAATTTTTAAAAGTTCTACAAAAAGTAATTTGTGAATTGAGGCAAAAGTAGTCGTTTATATAAATAGACCCCTTTAAAACAAAAATTCTAAGGTTTAAAGTTTTCGAGATTTTCAATAGATTTTAAATTCATTTTCCCGAAGAATATTATGTTAGTTCTTAAATTTTATAAAAATGTGGGTCAGATACCTTATGAAATGTTAAAAAATTATTGCTGCTTAATGTAATTACGGATAAGCTGGGGAAAAAAGATTATGAGCTCATCTTTTTTTCCCAGCTTATCCCTTAGCCTTATCTAAACTTTGTCAAATAAAAAAGTTGTTAAATTCTGAAATCGTTAAATTGGAATTATCCTCAAATTATCCTTATTATATTACTACGTGTTTAAATATTAAATATCCAAGAAGAATTTTCCGCCGGATACTCTTTATAATGTCAGGGTAACAATTTTAATCGAAAAAGTTTTAAAAATATGTCATGTGGATTGAGATTTGGGTTCTTTCCGGTTGAAAATTGAGAACTTATCTAATTCATATATAAGTTTAGGTTCTTGTTTTTGTTTTCAATTTTATCAAAATGTAAATATAAAATTTATGAATGTTAACATATAAAATTTTTCATTCTATCATCACACCATGGTAGAAAATCAGGACTAAACATCATCAAATCGACTCAGAAAGGTGTAAGGAACCTCCGGTTACCAGATTTGCAGATGGAACGCGTCCAAGGACACTTTAATTTGAGAACATCTTTATTGAGGACTTATGCCACTTATGGTGATAACCAGTACTACAACTAATAAGAAAACTCCTGATATATGTAAAATCTTAAATTTAATCCGAGATTTTAACCTTTTTCCTATATTTTGCGAGTTTTACCTCTAAGAAAACATTCTACTCTTAGCCCTGAGCAGTGTAATTCCTTACAAACTTTAATTAGATTGTAAACCTTCCCGAAGTGAAACTTACTGATTGTAAATCATTATTCCCTACGTGGAATCGAAGTAATCTATTCGCCTACTCTGCTGTGACGGCGTAGACATTGGCTTTCAACTTTTTCTGCATTCGTCTTTGTGTGTTTAACTATTAACTCTTAAATGGCTATTAGAGCCATCAGAGGGTCAGAGGTCTGACCCTCCACTTGCCCCTGGCCTGAGTGCTTTTCCACCTGAGTACCACTTCGTCCTCCGAAACTTTTTGTTTCATCCTTAACCTCATTGTCCTCCGGCTTCATGTGAAACAAAAAATGTTTTTGACAGATGTAATCCGTCCCTAGTTTAGATGAATATAATTCATCTCTCGCCAAGAAAAATTCCAATCTCACGGCCTCACAAATTTTCTTTGATATTTTCTTCAATATTTAAACCTTACAAAGCGATAAGAAATAAGACCTCGGAAGTTACGGATTTTTTTTCATTCGAATAACGGATTTATATATATATATATATATATATATATATATATATATATATATATATATATATATATATATATATATATATATATATATATATATATATATATATATATATATATATATATATATATATATATATATATATATATATATATTTTTTTTGCATTTTATTGAAATAATGTACATTGAAATTCGATTCAAAATTTAATGTGGTCTTGCAATACAAGTGCGTTGATCTCTGCCTTTCACTGCTTCTGTAGTACCGAAAATGTTTCACACAAAATTTATTAACAAAATTATTGATTAAATTTTAAAATTAAAAAAAATGTTAATTCATTTTAGATATCGACAACAATGGTGTTCTCGATGAAAACGACTTCCAATGTATGGCTGTAAGAGCCTGTGTTGTTGAGGGCAAGGGTGATTGCAGTGCTTCCCGCTTGTCTGAATACAAAAATTTGATGAAGAATTTGTGGAAAGAAATTTCCGATATTGCCGATGATGACAAGGTAAACATTTTGTGAATTAATAACAATAAAAAAACTTCCAATAAAATATTTTTTAACTGCTCAAAAAACAAGGATGGAAAAATCTCCAATGCTGAATTCAAAGGTGCCGTTAAGAAGACCTGCGTTGGTAAGAAATACAGCGATTTCCCACAGGTTGGTTATTTTTAAAAATAATTCATAACGAATTTTATTTAATGTCTTTTTCCTGTTAATTTAAGGCCATGAAAGCATTTATTGAATCCAACTTCAAAATTCTTGACATCAACAGTGATGGCATTGTAGGCATTGAAGAATACCGTTACAATTGCATTACCAGAATGGCCATCGATGATGTAGCGCCAATTGATAAAGCTTTTGAAGCTTTACTGACTGTAAGTTACAAATTTAGAAACTTTTTTTAAATTTCTTTTTAAAAATTAAGCTATAAATATGAAGACCTAAAAGGATAATGCGTGGATGCGTTTTGTTACTCTTTGAATTTTCTGAAGGTATTTTTTAGACACACTATATATGGCCGTCTCATTTCAAAAATAAATTTTAAGGGAATTATAAAAAAATCAACATACCCAAGGATCAAACTGCATGGGCCCTAAAAGCTCAAATAACCTTCGCTCAAAGTATGTGAAATTTCATTAGGATTGTAGATATCTTAGTTTAAAAGTTGCAGAATATTTAAAAAAAATCGATTCGGTCTCATTTTAGTCTCCAGAGAGTAGAGTATATTGTCATTCCGTGGGTATCGCGAAAAAAATAATCTTAGACTTAATAAAGTATTTTTATTCTAGCATCGTATCAAAATCTGATTCAATTTAGCAATGTCTGTCTGTCTGTTCGAAACCTCCACCAGAGGTGATTTAAAGCCCTCGCTTTAACAATTCTTTAGGTATTTATCAATTAATATTTTCCTTATATGGAGCATCCTCTCCCATTGATTTTTGTATCCTTTGTTACTTTCTTATATATTGACATCATTGTATGAAAATTTCGAAAAATTGGTTCGATAGTCCCAAACAAACACAGATACATTTCTATATTCTACATAAAATAGGAGTTTAGGGTTTTATACGTTTGTGCGGATATTTGCAAAGGGGGGGGGGGGGACTGTGCTATACCATTCAACTCAGAAAAATGGTCCGAGTTGCTTTTACAATGTCTGCCCGGTTTTGTAACAGTTGGGAATACAATTTCCGATTGATACAGATTTCGTTTATGATTGAAAATCTTTGGCTGAGTGTGACTCCGGTCGTTCAGGAACAGAACCAGTTGTCAAAGAAACGACCATCTGGACGGCTGACTGACCATATACAAGTTTTAAATTATTTTAGGATGATGTCTATAGAAATTGGTAATGATGGGTCCACTTTTTTCAACTAGTCCCCATACAAATGTTTCTAAGAGAATGGAGTTTTAAGATCATAAAAGTCCTAAATATAAAACAGTTTTTAATGATATTTGTATAAATTAAGATAAATACGAAGTATAGAAAACTCGGAGCAAAATTTCTTTTTGAAATGATCTTTATTTTTAGTCTTCTTTGATTAAAATTTATTTTTTTTTTATTTTGTTCTGAGCAAATCGAAAAAAATTATTTTACTCTTCTTTTAGCTAAGAGTACAAAAGAAGATGATTATTTTATTTATTCCTCAAAATTGCAAAATGATTGAAAAGAAAAAAACAAAAATATCTTTGTACACACACAAGCACAAAAAATGCTTGCCGCTATAAAGTTTATTATTGTTGTTTTATAATGGAAAATGCAATAACAAAAACGAACAATATCTCATACAACAAAAGTAAATACATCTTAATATGTGAGTACGTTTGTATGTTCATACAGAGGTTGTAAACATTTTCACTGCTACACACGACTTCAAACAAATTTGTACGAATTTTAAAATTCTTATTTTGGATTTTGCTCTTTTTAGATTTTTATCTTTTTTGATTTTTATATTTTTTAGAAATTAACTCTTGTTCAAAGAGCGATAAAAAATAAAACACTTTTTTTTAAACTAAAACTCTTTGAAAGATCCGATTATTTGAAGTATAAAAGAAAAATTCAGAAACCGAATTTTTTACGAAGGTTTTAAATTTCACATGAATATTAGCGTGAAAATAAATTAAGCATAAATCGTAAAATAAAACCTTAATTATAAACAACATTGTCGTGTAGGGTATTAAATAGTCGCGCTAAGCCATCTTACTTGTTTTAATTATTTATTGTCGATTATTTCGAAAAAAAACATAATTTTCTTTTGCCTACTTTCAGGATGAAGATAGAAAAGTTGGCGGTTTGAATTTGGATCGCTACAAGGCCCTCTATGCTGAATTTTTGGGTAATACTGCCGACAACCATCCAGCAGTCTATCTGTTTGGTCCTCTGTAAACTGCCAGAAAAAAAAACTGCTCAAATACTCACTAATGGGTTAAAATTAAAAAAAAAACAAACGAAAAAACAAAAAAATTTTTTAATTAAATGTAAATGTCTTCGCTGTTTTTTTATTTTAACAACAAAAATAAAACAAAAAACATTAAGTACTACCTTATTAAGTTATACTATTTAATTTATAAACTATTTTTAATGAGTTACTTTTACAAAACATAGAGAAAAAGAAAAAAAATTATAATAAAAGAAAAGCACAACATACTACATAAATATTTATATAAAATATATTTAACCAAAAAAACAATAACAATAACAAAAACAACATGCATAAATAACATTATTAACCAAATTTTTTATTAATTTTTAAATCCTTTTTGTTTCTTTTTTTAGTTTTTTTTTTTAAGTTTATAATTTTTAACAACTAATGACATGAATTTTAAGATCAAAAAACATGAAAACGAATGCAAAAAAATAAAGAATTTTAAATTTATAATAATTAATTTAAAATAAAAAAACAACAACTTTAAATGGTATCGGAATTTATCTAATGTGTAATATGAAACTAAACCAAATTATATATATACTATATATATTTAATTAACAATTAATCATCTCCATCTCTGTTGTAGAATCGTCTGAACAATACATAAAGCCTAGTTTGTTAACGAAAACATTAACACAACAAAAAAAAACATAATAAATAAATTATTAAAAACAAAATAATAATTTATAGAAACTAAAAAATATCTGCTCTCCCAGAATTTTAACTAATTGTAAAATCTCTCTCTAACTCTCTTTAATAAAAAAGATTTTTATTACTTTTTATTTCAATTTGAAAAAATGTTTAAAGTTTTTCAAAAATTAACTCAAAACACAAAAACAAAATAAAAAAACTAATTAACTTATTTATATTACATATTTATATTGTTCATATTTATTATTAATTAATTAATCAATTAATTAATTAAAAAATTAATTACATATTTTAATTGTTATTTTGTTTCAATGAGAATTTTACTTTAAATCAGTTAAAACCTGTTTTTTATTAATTAATTAAATAATTATTATGCATATAATTTATCAAGTGTGAATTTTTAATTAATTACATACATATTTATAAATATATATTTACTATTTTATTCAACAAGTTAATGTTTCTTTTTTTATAATTTTATTGCAAAACAAAAACAAAAAAAATAACAACATATTTTATATAATATTTATTCTATTAAATGTTTGTATCAGTAACGGTAATGAATAATAATTAAAATACAATTTAAATAAAAAAACTCAGAAAAGAAAATGATTGAATTTTATTTTCCTTAAAAGGTGTGATTAGATGCTAAAATCGCTGTTCAAAACTTTGCACTTTTTGAGCACAAATTGTATAAGATTCGTTAGAACATTTGTTGGCTCCTGTGCAGCAAATCCATGACTATAGTTCCTTTCAGTTGTTAAAGACCGTTTTCAATAAATACTTTTGCAGCCAATGTTGCTGCAGCACCCATCGAAGCGCAGATGAATATGAATCTTTTGGAAAATATTGACGGAAAAAAACATCCGTAATGAAAAACGGCATCAGGAAGAAAAATTCTCCAGGCCTACAAAAGTTAAATCCATTGGAAAATAGTAAAAACCGCGATCGTATAAATCGTTTAACATACCAGACGAATATAGAAGTTCAAAAAACGCCTGGAAGACAACATCAATATTTAAGGAATATTTCTATACGTCATTCGTCCGTCTGGTTTGTAATTTAGTTAATATATTTTATACACTTTACCTTTTTAATTTTAGGTTAAATCAAGTTTACAGCTAAAAGGCTTATCAATTTAGACAATGCCCCATGTTATCCGGCAGAGCAAAAACTCATTTCAGATACATGCACCCAAATGTGACCCCAATACATTTTGCAAAAATTATTGGAGTGAGATCGAAAAATTGTTTACTTACAAATATGTTAATTAAAACGAAACACAAAACTTACATTTGTATACCCTCCACTACCACAAGTGGTGAAGAGCGTATATTAATTTGTCATTCCGTGTGTAACGCTTAGAAGGAATCATCTCAGAACCTATAATCTATAAATATTCCGTCTGTCTGCCTGTTGTTGACACACTCCGCAATAATTGACAGAGCTTAATGAAGTTTGGCCTGAGTATTAACTATAGTCCTGAGAAGTTTCCTATTTAAAACCAGCAAAATCGGTTCAGTATGTTAAGAGTTATAGACACATATCTGAGACAACATCTAAATTAAAGCGAAGAACTTTCCTAAAATTATTAATTATAAATCGACAAATTAAAATAAAATTAATTAAAATAAATTTCTACAATATCAAAAATATGTACCTCATTACTATTCCAAAAATCATCAAAATCGGTTTAGTAGAAAGAAAATTATAGCCCTAAAATATAACTAATTTTATGACTAAATAGTTTTTACCCGTTTTGCTTTGCTGCACAAATATTCTCCTCAGTCCAAGATCTCGAAAGAAATTTCACAAATCACAACGTGTGTTAAATTTGTTTGCAATTTACATTGTGCCAAATGCCCCTGGCCCTGTCCGTTCTAAAATTTAATTAAATATTTGCATTATATGAGAACTACCTTTTCCCTTGATCCTAACCGTCCTACATTTTGTCCAGTAAAAATGTTTAGAACCAAATTTAAGAACTTTCGCTAGTTGTTTAGATATTCGATTATCATTATTTTCTTTATATAAGGGTATCCCTCTCCCTGTTCATATCGGTTCTTAATTTTGTTCACTAAAATTGTCCCTTAAGATAGTGATTGGGACCATTTGAGAACTCTCGCTGTTATAGTTCTTTACATATTTGATAACCATTATTTGCTTTGTTTGGTGGGATCTCTCCCCTTGATCTCATCCGTCCTACATTTTGGACAGAAAAATAGATCCTTGGGAAAGTAATTGGAACCAATTTGAATACTCCCGCTTAATTAATATTTGCTTTGTATGGGAGTACCTTTCTTCTTGATCCTATAGTTTGATCAGTAAAATAAATTCTTGAGAAAGTGTTTGGGGTCGAATTTGAGAACTTTTGCTATTATAGTGTTTAGATATTCGATAATCAACATTTTCTTTGTGTGGGGGACATCTCTCACCATGATCCCATCCGCCCTTCATTTTGACCAGTAAAACGGTAACTTGAAAAATTTATTAAGACCAAATTTTTCGATCTCACTTCTTAACCAGTATATAAATAGATATATCCTGTGCGTAAGATCGTTACAAAATAAAAGTGAGCATTACGAAAATCCGTTTTTCGATGAATACTTACGTTTTATAACCGATAAAATAACCAAAATCAATAAAAACTTTTTCACATTAAATTGTCAATTAAAATTATTTTTTCTTTTCGCTAGAAAAAAATGTGTTTTAACTTAAAAACAAAAAATATTTACAATTAACAAATAAAATCTTAACATTTACTAAACTTATAGTAAATTTAAATACTAAAATAAAAACTAAAATCTTAAACTAAAAAATAATTAATAATTAATTATAATTATAATTATAATGTAAACTAAATAATTTTACCAAAATTTCCTTTTTTTCGCTTTTCTGTCGATTTTGCTTTTGTATGAAATTTGTTTGAACGCGTCTTAAAATGTCACTTAATAATAAAAATTTAAAATTTAAACGCAGAGATGATAATTAAATTAATATTTACAAGATTATAAAGAATGGAAGGAAAGATTTTTTCTGATAACACTTCAAATGATTTTTTATGAATCAAGGAAAACAAATACACTTTTTTTAATTTTTGAATTTTCATTCTATAAATACGTGGATTCACCTGAAAGGATAATGATAAAATAAAAGAAATATTGCAAAAAAGCAAATTAAATATGATTTGAAAGTGTTTTTTTTTTAATTTTTAAATATTTTGAACCCAAATAAATAAATTTTTTCTATCTTTTTGGAGTTAAACCATTTTGCCAAACACCAGGTACAATTTTTTATATATTTTTTTGCTAAACGAAAATATATGAAATTATGATTCTGAAGATTTTTAGTAAAAGGAAATGATAATGAACTTAGTTAGATTATGGTTAATGAGAAGACATTTTAGTTGATTGAGTTAACAATATTCAAATTATAACCAACCATCACCAATTTATATTATTTTCTTTAAAACTTATTAATAAATTCCATAAAAATTTGTAATTTACCTAAAATTTCGATCAAGTTTGTTTTAGCTTCTTTACATAACATTCTAATTCGCTTATTCAGAAAACTAATTATAATTTTAAAAAATAATAAAACTTTTTAATTTTTTCAAAAATTCTATTTTTATACACTGCATCTGACTAGGTCAGAAGGTATATAAATATTCTGGATCGATATGAAAAAATAAATTGATTGAGCAATGTAAGTCTGGTCGTCCGTGTGTCGATTGAAATTAAGTTTATGAAGTCGATCTATAGTTAACATATACGTTATGTATATCAAACGTTTGGAAATGCTTTCAAGTATTTTACTATTAAAATCCAGGGAATTTGGTTCATAAATGGCTAAGATATTAGAAGAAAACTTTAAAAATTTAGTCCCATGTGGTTGTTGTTATTTATAATTATAGGAAAACATTAACAACGTTTAAAATAATATTTTTGAGATTTTGGCGGTTCCATTAATGCTAGAAACCTAATTTTTTAACTAATGAGTCAGAAACATTTTTGTGGATTTTTCATTTGAAGATACAAACTATTCATTTCCGTGATATGGGTGAAAACTTATTCTGATGCTCCTGAGGAAGCTATAGACCAAGTTGCCACTCAAAAAAATTACTATTATTATCTTCGAATTTAGTTCTTTTTTTTAATTTTCAAATCGGTTCATAAATAATCGAGTTATAAACAATTCTTTATTTTCCTTGTGGTTGTTGTTGAAACCAATAACAATGTGAGGCACAGAAATGTATTAAATTTTTTAAGCGCTCTCTTTAAGCTATAGACATAAATTTTTGTACTAGCAGATCGGAAATAATTAGGAGAATTTTTGAGTTGAAAACATCACAGTAATCAGTCCATTAGTTTCAATGCAGAAAAATAGCTTAACCTTTTTCCTAAATTTTGATTTCTTAAATTTTCGAAAATATTCCCATAAATAGCCGAGTTATAAGTTACTCTTATATATTATGCTGTATTGTTTAGTGAAAGCGAAAACTAATCGTGAATTAAATTTTGGCATGTATTTTGAGTGCTCTAGAGAATCTATGTTGACTCATATAAAAGCTATAATACTCCTTTCTCTACAAAGTGATTATATTATGAAAGCCTATTTATTAACAGGGACTTAACGTTAAATGTTAGGTGTGTCGCTTTAAAAAAAAAATAAAAAATCCATACAAGCAAAGGTGAAGGGTATTGAAAATTCGGTCGAATTTAACATTTTAACTTGTTTTTTATAATTTTATATACTTAAGTCTCATGAAATATCACGAAAATATCATTTCCAATTATGGAACTGGAAAGCGATTTCATTCTGATAAAATTTTTGGTTTTACCTTTTCTAAAGAAGCAGAATACGAAATAAATTCCACTTGCGATTGGAATGAGATTCTGTGACAGGCCCGTATTTTTATTTTATTAAAAAATCACACAGTGTTGCAAATTTTTTTTAAATATTAGAATTTGTTTTTTATTTATTATTTTTCAATTGTTGTTGTTGTTTTTTAATTTTGTTTTGTTTTCTTATTAATTACTTTTTTTAATTAGAATATGTTTTTTAGCATTTTTCCCCGTTTAGTTTGAGAGTTCTAAATATAAATAATAAATAAAATATAATAAATATTTTACAATTTATACAAATGTTTATAATTTTTATTACTTTTGTGTTTTTTCGTTTGTTATGTAATGAAGTTTTCTTTATTTACGATTTTATTGTTAAATTTAATTAAATTGAAAATAAAAATAATAAAACAATTAAAATAGAATACAATATTATTATTCACACTGTGTCAAAATTGACAATTGATTAACCCTCTGTAACTGACATGGTACTTTAACAGTCAACATTAAAAAAGCAAATGGCGGAAATGCCAATAAATTACGAAGTTAAACGACGAACTAAAATATTTAGTGTGAGTTAAAAGAAAAAATCGTCATAGAATAATTGAAATAAAAGTCGTTAGTTACAAAGGGTTAAAGTAATCGAATATTTAAAACTAAATCCAAAAATACTGTATAGAAAATAAATAATATTTTTAAGTATTTTATCACTTTCGATAAATATGTATGTGTTTTATCTATATTTCCTAAAAGCAGTAATTTTTTGGCTTTTTGAAAAAACATTTTTGAACGATTCAAGGATTTTCGAACTTACAGTTTTTATTTAAAGACGGGACTAATAGTGAAATGTGGTGTCATTCCCACGAAATTGAATCTCCGTTCCGGAACGACCCGAGTAACATTTAGCCAAAGATTGTAACAGCTGTATTAATAATTAATTAATATATAATTATCGGACACAACCGAACTGTTACAATAACAACCGAAAATGTAGGTGGAGGAGTTATTAGCATTTAAACAATAGAAAGATTTATATGGAATTATCCATTTCTTCATAAAGAAGTTTAATTAAAATACGTGCTTTTGGACAATATATATGGGTAATGCCTTACTCATATATATTTAACGGAAATATTCGTTACAGATTGAAATAAAAAACCTGTCAAAATGTTTTAATAAAAAAATCTATTTTTCAACTGACGTTGTTTTAGTTTTTTTTATGGAAACATATTTTTGGAATTAATGAATGAAAATTCCAAGAAATATTCAATATTGTCAAAAATCCATTTAAACTTTTAGCTCAAGTATTATTTGATTTTTTGATCAAGTTACCTTTGCAGAACCTGTCAAACTAGTACAAAACCTTGTTAATTTAGTACTGACAGGAATATTGCTAAAATTTTAAAAAGAAAAACAGAGCATGGAAATTAAAGTCAAGTTTTCTAAAAAATATATATTCTTGGTGTATAATGGACGAGGAAACATTCGCTCTGGCAGATTTCGCAACTTCCTGGTAAAAAAAATGTATGTTGTTGATACTCGAGGGAATATTCTCAAAAAGTTCTTGGTATGGCAAGCAATATACAGTTGCGTCAAAAGAAGCCAATCATTTGTCACAACATGCTCTATAAATACCGAAATTTATATCAAGGAATGTTTATGGAAAAAGGCTGCTTATACTCATAAGACTTCATAATGTGTCCACTTATTTTTGGCCTGACTTGGTATCCTGTCATTATGGTATACAAGCCCTTGAGTAACAGAGGAACAACAATGTGTTATTATGTGCCTATTAAAAAGAGAATTAACGAGCACATAAAAGGTGTCCAAAAGTGTGTCCGAAAATAGACTATATGTGCGAGAAGTGACAGAAAGCACTATAAAAACTTTAATGAAAGTGTTTCCGAAAAAAGCTCAATTTTTTTGTAAATTTATGTATGTTAAGAATTTTTCAATCTCACTTCCTTTGAGTGATTTTCAAAAATTTATCAGTTAATAAAATGCCTTATGTACTATACACTACTTATAAGGTCTACACTTGCAAAATCCAATATTCAAAGTTATGACGATTTTGCAACAAATGAGCAAAATTTTATGAATACAAAAAATTTGCAGTGTGACATTATAATTTTTTGCAGCGTTAAAATAAATATAAAATAATTAGTTATTAATAAATATAAAAGAGCATTTAAAAAAGAAACCAAAACCAAAATAAAATTATGAATAATAAATAAAATGATCAATGTTTTTTTTCAAAAGAAACCAAAAAAAATATTAACAGAAACAAAATGTTTGCGATGTGATGATGATTTTTCTTTTCGCTCTAAATATTAATTAAAGGTGCATTAATTAAAAAATAAACTATTATTGATTAATTGGTGAACAAAGTCTTAAGAGGAAAATAGGAATATTTGGATGTATATGAATTGGATGGATGGATAGATGAATGGTTGCAGTGATTGATGGTTTATTAAATAATTGTAAAATGTTAATTAGAATAAATATAATATTGACTGTTGATATTTATGTATGTATGTATGTATGTATGTATGTATGTATGTATGTATGTATGTTTATGTTTGTTTTGTATGTAATTGTTTTTAAGTAATAAAAGCGGCACATTGTACAATATAAAAAAAAAAAAAAACAATAATAATAATAATAATAATAATAATAATTATAATAATATCTATAATTATATTTATAATAATAAAATTAATTAATCAATTAATTAATAATAAATACTACAAAACAGTTAATAATAAATTTTATCATTTCAGTAACATAAATGAAATATTTATAATAATTTGCTTTTGTTTTTCTTTGTTTTTGTTTATAATATAAATACTATTACATATTTATGCATCACATATTTTTTTATACAAAAAGAATTAGAAAAAGAAACAGCAAGAACAGACCTTTCATTAGACTAATTAATACATTAATCAATTGTCTGTCTGCTAATATGTGGGATTTTTCATTATTATTTTTATTTTTATTTTTTATTTCTTAATTTCTTTTGTAGTTTAGTTTTTGTTTTAATTATACTTAAATATTATTGTTTTTATTTTGTTTTAATACATAACAGGGTGTTTGTTGATTTTTTTCTTTATTAGAAATTTATATTTTTTTTTTCTATATTGTTTTTATAAAATAAACTACTAAAATATTTGTTATTTTTTTTTTTCGTTTTGTTTTAGCGATATAATCACTTTTGAGTTCTTATATATAAAATTTATTTTTTAATATTAAGTTTTTTTGTTTGTTTGTAAGTTTGTAATTGTTATGTTTATTGTATGTAGTATGTATGAATATGTATGTAAATATTAAATATTTTGTTTTTTTTTTATTATTGTATATAAATATTTTTAATATATTTTTGTTGACTGCATATTGAATATTGATTTTGTTATTATTGTATTTATTGTTAATATGAATTGTTATTTGTTTCATGTTAAGATTTCAGCTTGAGAAATAAATTAAAATATGTATGAATAATTCTGGACCTGTGTGTTGTTTGATTTATTTTTATATATTTAAAAAAAGTAATTGATTACGTGATACTGTTTCTTAAGTGAATTGCTAAAATGAAAAAAATAATTAATGAATTGTTTCAATTCTAACAAATAATTCAGTCTAAAAAAATACATTTATCAGTAGAAAAACCACTGTATAAGTATATTCCCAAAAACTGTCAAAAAGTCTACACGTTCCCACAATTGGATAAAAGTTTCGAAATTACAGACAACCACCAATTGATTGAGAGTTATAATCGGTTATCTAAAAAAATTAGGAAATGACCCTTGTATAAATTGATTTTGTGGTTAACGCTCAATAGTGCAGCAGTACATTATTATGATACTAACATTTATATAAGATTTATGCATTTTCTGGGGTTTTAAGGAAGCATGTTAAATTTCGAACATAGATTTCTGTTTATATTTCTCGTAATTAAACAAAATATTTATTCAATACCAACGTGAAATTTGTGCACTTTATGTGGGTCTTGTATGAGAGCTAAGAGAAATAATGAATCGATCAATCTAAAATTTAGCATATCGTTTTAGAATATTAAAAGACTTATGTGTGCCGAAATCGTTTTACATTTAGGACTTTTATGATTTCATTTTTGGAGAATATTTTTATGAGGGCTGGGTGAAATAATTGACCTATTATAATCAAATTCAAGAATCATCGTACATGTTGATAACACATCCGAAATTTTATCAATATATCTTTAACTGAGATTCGCACTTCTTA
>PYHX02000158.1:64454804-64486665 GCA_004302925.2 Cochliomyia hominivorax | reverse complement strand
AAGATTCTTATAAGTCTCTTCGGGAAGTGACTTTTAAGGCACTCCCAGAAGTGGCCTTTTAGAGTCGTCTTCCGAAAAGGAAGATTCTTTTATGATACTTTAAAAGAAATCTTCGGTGATGGATTTCAACTTCTGGAAGACTCTTTAAAGCCACTTTTACAACAAAAATGTTTGCAGGTATACAAGTTTTTATGTTATAAATGTAAATGTGCATTCTATCAGTGATTTTTTTTCTAGCTTGAGCCCAATAAATAAAATGAAAGTGTAAGCAAAAAATTTACATTTCAGTTTTTTTATTTTAATAATACAAATTCGTCTTGCTGCTTTTCATTTTATTATTTGTATTTTAGTTATGTTATTTGTGTGTTTGTTTAATTTTACTTTTTTCAAAACAAATTTTGCAATTATTCATTTTCAATTTTCTTTGACAGTGATTTGGGATGACGAATATTTAGCTTTTTAGTTTATAAGAGTTCTTTTTGCAAGAACACACCTACAATCACATTTTATGTTTGTAAGTATTTTTTTAAAAAAGAAATTTTTGCATCAAATGCATTTCCCTGCACTTAAATTTGAGAAGTGCCAAAATGATCATCCTTCATGCAGTCATGCAAGCATGCAGTTATTCGTAAGTTTATTTAATTCATTTTTTTTCCACTTTTATTTCAATCTTGTATATTTTTTCATAAAATTTGAATTGATTTTAATTCTTTTTTTTTAAAGTTATTGCTAACATATTTACCGAACATACATACATATTTACCAAAAAAAAAAAAAAAAAAATCACATAATGTGTATGTATAGAGTGTACTTAAATAAAACAAGGTCATTTAAAGAAACTGCAGAAATGAACATGCATTTTTTAACAATATTTTATACCTTCAATATTTATTTACACAAACAAATATATATTTTTTTATGTATAAATTTATAAAAATGTACATTTATTTGTTTATTTCGTATTTTACTAGTTTTTACCCGATTCGCTTTGCTGCAGCAAAAATTATCCTCAGTTCCAGATCTAGAAAAAAAAATTCACATATAATTAGGTGTATTAAAACCATATCCATATGCAACGGAGATTTTTTCCAATCCCTCTGACCCTGTCTGTTTAAAAATTTTCAATAAAATCGTTTCATAGAAAAGTGACAAATTTGAAAACTCGAGATGAAATAGTTCATTAGATATTCGATAGCTAATAATTGGTATACTGGTCGGCCTTCTTTTGTCCAGTAAAATCATTCCAAGAGAAGTTAATTGAGATAATATATTATTTGCTTTGCCTCCACTCCTAAACCAATCTGTCTAACCGTTTTTCCACTATAACTGTTCCTTGAGAAAGTAATTGGCACCAAATTTGAAAAATTTCGCCTGTCGAGTAGTTCTTTAGATATTCGATAATCAATATTTGCTTTGTATGGGGGCCACTTCTCCAACTGCTCCTATCTGTTCCTTATTTTGTATTGCAAAACAATTCCTTGATAAAATAATTGGGCGAAATTTGAAATATTCTTGCTGATATTGGGTGAAAATTTCAGCAAAATCGGTCAATAGTTCAGTTGTCTATAAGTCCAAAACATACAAACAAACACAGATTAATTATTTATATATATATATATATATATATATATATATATATATATATATATATATATATATATATATATATATATATATATATATATATATATATATATATATATATATATATATATATATATATATATATATATATATAATATAGATATTTTATTGTTTGTTGTTGGTTTTGTTGTTTCCCAATGACAAGTTTATTTCTTATCGCAACACAAAAAAAATTTATATAAAATTTTTGTTCGTCAGATGAATGTTAAGGTTACAATTGATTTTTTTTATTCTGTATTTATTTTTGGCCTTTTTTGTTGTTGTTGTAGTGAACTAGAAAAGTTTAATTTAAATTATGCCGATTTGGAAAAATAAATCGTTTCCTCTTTTCAGCACTCAACCTTGATGGCTCGAGGACATATTGAAATTTAATCAAAAATGCTCACAAAACAAGTAAAAATGCTATTTCGGCTATGCCCGAATCTTCCATTCCCTCCACCACAAATGCGTTTAAAGAAAATACATTATGTTTTGTACATACACACATACACTCACAGACGTATAGAATATATAAACGTTTTTCTTAAATATAACATGAAACACTTATTGAGTCATAAAATAAGTTATAATTTTGACTATATCTTTTTTAAACTGAACCGATTTTGATAATTTTGATAATTGGAATATAGCATAATATTACAGCAAAATTTCATTCTAATTTCTAAAATTACAAAAGTTTTTTTGCAAAAACTTAGTGGTCAGATATCGATTTATATCTTTAAATATTCTGAAATGATTTTGCTGATTTCAAATAGGAAACTTCTCAGGACTTTAACAAATATGTGGACCAAATTTCGCTGAGATCTGTCAATTATTGTGGATATGAGAGTGCCAACAACAGACAGATAGACAAACGATATAGCTAAATCGACTAAGATTTTGATGTGATGCAATAATATATATACACTATGTGGTCTAAGATGATTCCTTCTTCGAGTTACACACAGAATGACACTTATGGTGGTGGAGGGTATAAAAAGCACATTTCACATAATTTACTCAACCATTAAATAACTTTTTGTTGTTGTTGTTGTTGCTATTAGAAAAGTAACATTTCGATAAAAGAAAACAAAATGTTTATGTAACGATAAAAACAAAATTATTGTTATCGAAATAATTTGAGTGACTGAAATATTGTTTAATTATAAAATTTAAATATTTATTATTTTTAAATAAGATTTTTCATCCGAAATGTACAACTGAAAATTAGATGCAAAAAAGCCAGACTGCGAGAATATACAGAGTTACATAAGTATACTAACGATGGCTTCTTTATGATTGTTTTTCAAAAAAAAAAAAAATATTAATCTTGATGAAATGCATATGAGAGTAGTAACACAGCAAAGTCACGAATTTCATGCTAAAATAATCAAGAAAGACGAATCCCATCCAACCCTACTAAATTTGGTGTATAATGCGTATGTCTGTCCGTCCTTTTTTTTTTAGATTTCTTTCATAAAGGTGTCATTTATTCACTGATAAAATTATATCATTATATAAACTCAAAATCTATCCGCCGATTTGGACACAATCTGTCACATTCGACTCGAAAACATTACTATAATTGATTTAACAATGTCCGACGTATTACTATTTAAGTCTTTTGATCAAAAAATAGTTCCTCTACTTTTAATTATACCGTTCGATTCGGAATCTCTCCCAGTGGTGATTTTATGATGCCCGCCCATACAGTAGGTTTTGATCATAATAGTTTCAGTTTTTCTTTATTTCATTCATGCATTAAATCAAAATCTAAATCGATTCAGCTATGTTCGTCTATCTGTCTATGAAATTCAGCCTGATTATTTGCTTTTTAAAACCAGCAAGTTTGAGTCAAACTCAAATTTTGGAAAAGAATTTTTAAAATTTGTATATTAAAAATAACAAAAAATATGACCGGACTTCCAAAATTGTTTATAGTTATAACCAAAAAATCATGGCTATTTTGTCTTACACACAATATCACATAAAAAGATTTCATAAATTCACTTTTGAAATTTTTTCTCTCAAAATCATATGGAGTTTTCTATTATCAAAAATTTTAAAACAAGTAAAGAAAATAAAAAATGAAATTTAAGTTTAAAAAATATTAAATAACATTTTTAAAGATATCGGTCCAATGAAGTCTTAAAGCTAAAATATGTTTTTTTAATTAAATTTGACACTGAAAAAAATATTTTGTTGTTGATCGCTTAGCTTTTGACACTTGCACTCACACACGCCTACTGCCGAAAATCAGTTAAACATGCCCAAATCTCAAAAAATGTTGGAATAATGTTAATTTATGAAAACAGAAAATGCAACACCAAATTTTACGATAATCGAGTAAAAGTAGGAATCTTTTGTTTGGTCAAGCCCGACTGCCTTATACCCTACACTCTCTTATACCTATACCACATCGTCGGTTAAAAGTGGCTGTTACAAGAAATTTATGAACGACCCTCGTATAATTTGATTTTCTGATTTATTGTGACACTAAAATTTATGTTAAATTTAAACGTTTTAAAATTCATTTTTCTGGGGGCGGATGTGGTTATATGGGGGCTTCAAGAAATTATGAACCGACCCTCGTATATTTTTTGCTTCTATTTATCTTAATTTCAGCTATTATTACCACACAAACTTATATGTGAGATTTTTGACCTCAAAAGTGATATTTGGAAAAAGAGTTTGAACCGACCATCGCATACTTTTGTATATCGTTTTTTTAGAATTTTATAAGAATATTACTTGTGCCAAATTCCGGGAAGAACATTTGTATACGGGGTACCTGAAATATTGGACCGAATATGGCCAACAGGCATCGTTCTTAGGCCAAAATAATAATATGTACCAAATTTCATCGAAATATTTCAAAAATTGCGATCTATAGAATGTTCAAAACGTTTACATGGACAGCCTGCCGGACAGACAGACTCAGAAAGACTCAGACTCGGTGTAACACAATTTTTCTGCACAAATGCATAATACTCCAACCACCTTCGGTTGCATAAGGTATAAAAACAAGTAAGAATGCTATTTTCGGCTATGACGAATTTTCAATACCCTCCACCATAAATTCGTGTGCAGTTAATACGTTAGGTTTCGTAGAAATACATATACAAAAATACACTCACAAACGTTATAAAATCGCTTTTCTAAACACAAATGATTTATAAAATTAATTATATTTGGGGCTATAAATTTTTCTCTACTGAACCGATTTTGATAATTTTTGGAATAGACTTTTAATAGACTATTTTACGATGATCATCGCTTGAACTTAGAGGTTGGATCAGATATCGCTCTATATGTTTTAATATACTAAACCGATTTTGCTGGTTTTAAATAGGAAACTTTTCAGGGCTATTGTGAATAGTTCTGTCAATTTTTGTGAATGTGAGCTTGACAACAGCAAACAGAGGGACTTAGCTAAATTAATTTGATGCAAGAATATATATAATGGAATCATAGGTGATTCCTTCTTAGCGTTTCACACGGAAGGACAAAGTTTATATATACTACTTGTGGTGGTGTAGGGTATAACAAAATTTATCATTAATGAACAGTTTATAATAAATTTAAAAATTTTTATTTTTATGTTTTTTATAACAAAATTAGTTTGATTGTCAAAATTTTAAAATTAACATGACTGAATTTTGTAACGATGCTAATTAAAAATGGACATTTTGACACCAAAATTGAGAAAAGTTTAATTTTTAGTTTTTATCGGTAAATTAAGGAAAAAAACAAAAACAACAACTAAGTTAAGCAACAGTTTAAAATGAAATAAATACAACGATTTTTAATTAACATACAAAAAGAGAGATCGAAAAAAATATGAACATATAGAAAATGTAATAATTTAGAAAGTTCTAATCTCAGAGATTTTTTTCTATCTGTGTCTGTCTGTCTGTTTTTGGCACGCTCACATCCACAATAATTGACAAAGCTCAATGAGGTTTGGCCTAAGTATTTGTTATAGTTCTGAGAAGTTTATTATTTCAAATCAGCAAAATTTGTTCAGTATATCAAAAGTAATTGACCGATATCTGAGACATCCTCTTAATTATCTTACCAATATCGGTTCAGTAGAAAAAAGTTATAGCCAAAAATATAACTCATTTTATGCCTCATGAAGGTTTCTTTGTTTTATATAAGAAACACTTTCATATAATGTATGCGTTTGTGAGTGTATATGTGAGTGTATATGTGAGTGTATATGTGAGTGTATATGTGAGTGTGTATGTACGTATAATTCACAAGTTGACAAAGCCGAATAAACTTCTTACTTGTTATAATTTTCTTTTAGATCGGATCTTTCGAAGAGTTTAATTTTAATCAAAAAAAGAGTTTTATGTTTTCGCTCTTCGAAAGAAAGGTCAATTCTTATAAAGGATAAAAATCAAAAAAGATTAGAATCAAAAAAGGGAGCGAAATCGAAAGAAGAGTTAAATAATTAATAAATTCGCACAAATTTGTTTAAAGTCATGGGAAGCAGTCAACAATGTTTTATTTAGCTGTAAAATGTATGAATATACAAACGTACTAACAAATTAATGACGTACTACTCTGCTTTTATTATATTAATTTCAGTGTAAATCTATCCAGCCGTTCAAAAGCTACAGATTTATTTTTTAAAAAAAATCGATTTTGCCCCAGAGTGCAATGTTAATTATCAGCAATAATTAGGAATTGCATTTAACTTTGAAAACTCAGAATTGTTTAATGAAGACATTTGAACTCCTCAATTTAATAAAATTCTTACTTTTACCCGTTGCGCTTTGCTGCACAAATATTCTCCTCCGTCCAAAATCTCGAACGAAATTTCACAAATCACAACGTGTATGAAAAATTTGATGCCAAATGCCCTGACCCTGTCCGTTCTAAAACTTTATGTAATATTTGTATTGAATCCTACATTTTGCCCAGTAACACAGTTTGGAACCAAGTTTTAGTTGTTTAGATATTCGATAATCATTATGTAAATGCCAAAAGGACCTATTTCATTTCATTGTTATTAGTATGGTGATGTGAAAATATTTGGGTTTTTGCTGATGAGAATACCGAAACAATTATTATTTGTGTTGGTGTTCCTCGTATTCTACAGAGAATGATTTTTCCATAAATATAGAGACGACATTTAGTAACAGCATATTATTTGCTTTGTATAGTAAGATTTTTGTCCCTGGTTTGTATCCGTCCTATATTTTGGCAAGTAAAAAATGTCCTTGAATTCTCCGTCTTTTACAGATCTTTAGATATTCGATAATTAATATTTGCCTTGTATGGGAGTACCTTTCCCTTGATTCTACCTGTTCTATATTTTTATCAGTAAAACAAATTCTTGAGAAAGTGTTTGAGGTCAAATTTGAGTATTTTTGCTGTCATAGTTCTTTAGATATTCGATAATCAACATTTTCTCCCCCATGATCCTATCCCCCCTTCATTTTGTCCATTAATATAGTTACTTGAAAAATTAATTGGGATCACATTTGAAAACTCTCGGTGTAGTGGTTTTGCAGATTTTCGATTATAAATAATAATAATTATTATTTGTTTCTTTGTATGGAGGCTACCCCTCCCTTGATCCTATCCGTCTCACATTTTGTCACGTAAAAAAGCTCCTTGAAAAAATTGTTGGGACCAAATTCGAAAATTCTCGCTGTTATAATTCTTTATATATTCGATGAACAATATTTTCTTTGTATGAGGGTTATCTTTCCCCCATTCCTATCACTTTTACACATTGCCCAAGAAACCAGTCCCTTGGAGAAGATATTTCACCAAAATCAGTCCAGTAGTTTAGCTGTCTATAAGTCCCAAACAAACAAACACAGATTCATTTTTATATATAGTTTTCCTAATTATTGAATAAATTATAGAAATCAAGGACATTTCTTATTATACAAAAATATGTTATAAATTGTGCGTGTCTCAGGCAATGAAAATAAAAAAATAGTAATAATTAAATTATTAAAAGAAAAAAATATCGAATGCCAAAAATTCACTTCACTAAAAAGACACTTTGAAAAAAAAACGACAAATTAGTTTGATTATAAAAATGTTAATTATTTCATTAAACAACTTAATTTATTTTATTAGAAATTTATTTCCAAAACTTAATTTTTGGAAATGTTTCAATAATAAATTGTCACATTGTTAAATACACTCTTTTTCTGCTGAAGATAATTTTAACACGATTCTTGTAGATATAGTTTATTTTGATTTTTATTATTGTAAAATATAAAGTGGCACGTAAAATATTCTGTTCATATTTATTAATATTTTGTTATAATTTATGACTTTTACAAATAGTTTAAATATAAAAAGAAGTATAAACACACACACACACAGACATGTATATATACAATATAAAAACGTATAATATTAAAGTATTTACATGCAAATGCCTAAATTTATGTATGTGTTTATGCATATAATGTTAAGGCTTTTAGTTTTACAATACATATACACATACACATACACATACTCATACATTATATAAAAATGCATTTTATTGCGAAAATAACACTCATACGCTCAAGTTAATTTATGGTGCATTTTTGTTGAAAATTTGTTTACTCCACTTAAGTTTATTAGATTTTATATTAAGAACCCATTAAAGTGGGTCCTAAAAATAGTAAATTAAATATTTCTTAAAATTTATTTCAAATTTATAAACTTGCAATATTTAAAAAAAATTAACTGTTTTGAAAATCGTAAAGCATCTTTAGGGGCTTAAGGACTTGTTGATGTTCTGAGGCAAAAAGATAATAATATCAATACGAATCTATTTTTTTTTTTTCGAGACTTTTGTATTTATCTCAGGGTTCATAAATATTGAAAAGTTGTTCCGGAACAGTAAACGCAAAATGATAAAACACATAATTAAAACACACATTAAAACACATAATTATTAATTGGTTTTGATAACTTCAGCCTAATAAATCAAATCTTTATTAGATATTTAACACCCTGTCACTTTTTAGGCTCAAAATTTCCTACTTGATAAAAAATTTATCCTAAATATAATTAATTTTCGCGAACCATTCATCGGTCTCTTTTACAAGAAAAATTTCTTCATGTTCGACTAATCTATATATAGAAATGAATCTGTGTTTGTTTGGGACTTATAGACAGCTAAAGTACTGCTGAAATTTTCACAGAATGATTCCCAAATACCCGAAAGTTACATAAGCTATAAAAGGTACCCCCGATACAAAGCAAATATTGTAATCGAATATCTAACGAAATATAACAGCAAAAATTTTTAAATTTGGTTTCAATCACTTCTTCAAGGAACTGTTTTATTGGACGAAATATAAGACGGAAAATATTGATCATCGAATATATAAAAAAACTACTTTTTCGAGAATTTTCAAATTTGGTCCCAATAATTTTGTCAAGAAACTGTGTGAGACGGATAGGATCAGGGGAAGACGTAGCCTTATACAAATCAAATTTTGATCATTTAATATTAGAGAACTGAAACAGCGAGAATTTTTGCATTGGGTCCCAACCACTTTATCAAGGAACTGTTTTACTAGGCAAAATGTTGGACGTATAGAATCATGAAGAGAGATGTCAACCATACAAATAAAATGTTAATTATCGAATATATAAAGAAATGTAAAAACAGGAGTATTCAAATTGGTTCCAATTTCTTTTCAAGGATGTGGAGGAGTACCACCCACTTTATTAAAAAGCTTACAAAGGCGAGAATAAATGGATACATTCTGAACGAAACAAAACTTCAACGGGTATGGCAAATCTGTAATACCCTGTAGATCATAAAAATTTTCATACTTTTGACTATAACTTCTTTTCTGTCCCTACGATTTTGATGATTCTTGTATTAGTGATGAAATGTATTTAACTACAAATTATAAATTAGTTAAATTTGATTTAAATTTGATAACTAGTATTTAAAGATTAAAAAATTGTTTGTGCCAATTTCGCGGTTGTCTCAGATATCGGCTTATAACTTTTTTATTACTAAAACAATTTTGATGGTTTTAAATAGAAAATAGCTTTAAACAATAACAACAAAAGAAATTAGTAACTCTGCCATTATAAGAAGTTTGGCCCTTAACAGAATTTTTTAAGGAAATACCTAACACATATAGTTATATAATCAAGGTGACATTTTCTCCTTTAAAAAAGAAAAATTGTTTTTGAAAATAGTGAAATTCTGCTAAAGAATATAATTCAGACAATATTTTAAATATTCTTGACCCAAACAGAGCGCACCAAGTTCGAAAAAAACGAAGCAACATATCTCAAAATGGGTTGAAATTGTATTTTGGTCTTTTAAACTACAATAGATGTCCACACTTGTAAGCGGTATTTTTTGTAGGGAATTAAAGGAGCTATATATATGTATTTTTTCAATCCTCGTGCACTTATCCTCTTGTCTAAATCAACTGGAAAACACTACAAGAATGGCCACGTGAAATTTAATAAAAAAATACTAATTCCAAAATTACAGAATTATTTTACACTGCAGCACTGTGTATAGTACCACTGTGTATAGTACCACCGTGTATAGTAAATTAAATATTTGAATCATTCGGGTTTTTCAGTCTAAACAATTTTTACGACGATTTAAGAGTTACTTACAGAGATCGCCCTAAATATAAAGAAGTAGTAACAGTCACCCCTAGAATTAAAGAACAGTTGCTACTGTTTCCAGAAAATATTTTTTGCTTCTTTCACTTTTTTACACGCTTTTCTGGAAACGTCTTTCACTATTCTTTCACTATTTTTTTTACGGTTTTTAATGGAAATTATCTTTTAATGAATGCAAGTCAACTAAATTTAGATGAACTCAGGCCCATAAGCCCTTTCCAAAATGACACAGCGTTTCAAATAAAATAAAAATAAATCTGTAACTTCCGAAAGGGTACACCGATTTCAATAAATTTCACATGGTGATAGCAGAAGTGTTGAGTGTTTAAATTTTGAGTTTGGACTTTGTACTTAAGGGAGACAGACCAAAATTTTCCAAAGTTGGACCTTAAAATTTATGACCATCTACATTATAACTCCTTGTACATTTTGCATTGTTTACTAAGTTTAGAATTAACTAGATGATTCAACCAGATGATTGTATGAACAATTCTAACAAATATCGTTTTTTCCTTTTAATTTGAAAGCTGACTTCCTCCAGTCAAATTTAGTTATTTTTCATACATTTGAAGAGGCTTGTACTTTTTCAAATCAAATTGAAATCACTCCAGCTATTAAATTTCATTTAAATATTTTAAAGTTGGAAAATGTTTAGAAATAATTCCAAAAAACGCTTTAGAGGCACTGTGCGGTGCTTTAACACAAAATTTAAAAATTTGACAAATAAAATGTTCTTCCTTGACATATTGAAATTCTTTTGAAAAGACTCGTTTAGGAAAAACATTTCCACCCGATTAGAATTGTCAAATCTTGTATTCATCAAACAAAAATGAATTCTAGTTCATTGCACTCATATTGATAACGTATAATGAATATGTTAACATAATGCTCATACGCTCCCTTTTATTTTTATTTAGCTTGTATTTTTTGCATGAATTTTCAATTCAATTCAATTCATTTACATATCATTTGTGTTCCCTTTCATAATTACTTCCAATTGTTGTTCTATAAATATGTGCGAATTCTAAAATCAATAAATTGTCTTCCTTTTTTCGGCAAAAAAAAAAATCCGCAACGGAAATTATATAAACGCACATGTGAGCAAATAATCATCAAAATCATTCATTTTTTATTTTTATTTTCGTTTTCATTTGAAACAAAAATGAAAATAATAAAATTAAATAGAAAGTAATTTAAAAATTAATTGATTACATGTACTAAATATTAAACCAAGCCCTTAAATCGGCGAATAACAATAACAACAGCAACAACAATAGCAACAATACAATAGCATTTCGAAATAGAAATATTTGTTGTTATAGAAATAGTCCCCCAATAAAAAGTATTGGCAAAAATAACAACAACAAATCTGTAAATATATAATTCAAATATTTGTTAAGAAGACAACAACAAGAACAACAATTCATTTATAAACGTCAAATGTTGGTACCAGAAAGACAACAAAAAAAAATAACAAAAAACTAACGTTTACAAAAGAAGAGAATTTTTGAAACACAACTGAAATTGAAGAAATCTAAAGTGAAATAATATATATATATATATATATATATATATATATATATATATATATATATATATATATATATATATATATATATATATATATATATATATATATATATATATATATATATATATATATATATATATATAACACGTGTTTTTACTCTCAATTACCCACCACAAACAATAATGTAGAAGAAGCATGAAGGAATCATTTAAGACCACCTTTATCTGTCCAATAACGTTTTTCTATTAAAACTTTTAAACACAAGTGTTAATTGAAATTGGTCACATTCGATTCAATATTTCAGATACCTCCCATACAAATGCTCTTCCCGATATGGGATTTTAAGGTCATAAAAGTTCTAAACACACAGCGACTTCTACGGAATTTGCCACAAGTAAATCTTAATATTTTCTAAAACGTTATGCAAATATACGCGAGGGTCGGTTGTTTAATTCTCATAGACCCATATCGCCTTTAAGGGTAAAAATCCCGCATATACTTTGGAATTGTAATTATAATTGGCAAAATTAAGATAAATATAAGCAAACATCTATACGAGGGTCGGTTCATAATTTCTTTTAGAAACAGATCATGGAAATTTAAGTCAAGTTTTCTAAAGAAAATGTTCTTGTTAAATCCTGGATGACGAAACGTATTTTCTGGCAGATTTTTCGCAACTTCCTAGTCAAACATTTTAATTTGCTAGTGCTCGTGAGAAGCATCAGCTGATGCTCGATAGAATGAGAAAGAAAAGTTTAGTACCTAAAAGCAGTCAAATTTCTAAAAAAAAGTTGCGGCAAGAGATGCAAATCATTTGTTACAACGGGCTCTATAAACACCGAAAAATATATCAAGGAATGTTTAAAAGATGTGGCTTCTATTCATAAAACTTCATAATGTATCCACTAATTTGTTGGTCTGACTTAGCATCCTGTTATTACGGTAAATCAGCCCTTGAGTAGTACATGAACAACAATGTGGAATATTTACTAAAAAAAGCAAATCCTCCAAACTATCCGTAGCTAGAGCCAGTGTAGAGATATTATGCTCTTTTTAAAAAAGAATTTAAATGCACGAAAATGGTGTCCAAAAGTTAAGTAGATTTCTGTTCGAACAAAGTGACAGAAAGAACTCCGAAAAAGGCTCAAAATTGCATCAATAATTAAAACTTTTTTAATTGTAATAACAATTTCAATCAAATAAAAAATTGAACATGTTTTTTTATTTTTTCGTGGTTTCGTTTTTATTTACATATATGAACGTTTAGAATTTTTTAGATTTCGCTACATATTTGACAATATTTTCAATGAAGTCTTAATTTAATAAAAATATTTCTTGTCCAGTTAATATTTTCTTGTTTAATTCTTAAAAAAAAGTTATATGCGTTTATAGAAAAATGAACAGTGTAGATATTAAGATTATTTCATTCTACCTTCTTCACTAAAAATGTATATAAGAGTAAGTGTGTACGTATACATATACATACATATATAAAAAAGTGTATCAGTTGATAAAGAATAGTGATGATGAAAAGTCTTATTCGTGATTTCGCTTATCATTTCATTTTTAAAGAAAAATATACAATAAAAAATTAAAAGAAAAACTGAGTTACTTACGTTGTTTTCTGTCTGTTATATATTTTTCTATTTCCTCTTTTATTTGGCAGTAATATTAGTAAAGTTGTAGTTGTATTGCTCTTATTGTAGTTGTTCTTGTTGTCTTTATTTCGCTTTTGCTTTTATTATTATTGCTGCTGCTGTTGTCGCTGTTTTTATTAATTCTGTTATTATTGCTGTTCTTTCTACTCGTTCTGCTATGAATCGAGAATTCTGAGTGATTGGGTAGACAGACTGGCATTATGTCAGTCGATCCATATGTTGGTTTATATATGTGTACATATATCTAACAGTAAATTTTCCTTTCTTTTTATGTTAAATAAAAATGAATGTTAAACTTAAGTTACAAAGAAAATATGTATAGAGAGATTTTCTTTACTTTTTTGTATTTTTATTTTCGTTTTCTTTCGCGCAGAGAATTGAAATTGAATTTTATTTAACCGGAAACCGCATGTTAACGCACGCATACACTTTAAGACTCTCACGCACACATTCTCTTACTTATTCACACACTACAGTTAAACGTTACTTGTAAAGATAAATACAAATAAAATAATCTTAAGTATAAAACAGAAAACATATATGGATTTTAATAATGTTAATACAATGAACCCACACTCACACACATAAACTATTTAGCATATATAATGATGTGTGTGAGTTTGTAAATGTATGTATGTGAAGAGTACAATTTAAAATATTTAAAAATGCCTCAACAAATGACCACTACAGTAGTCAACATAAAAAACAACAAATACAAATTCAATACACGAACATATTTTTGTTGATGTTGTTGATAACGATGATAATAACGATGATGTTGATGATGGTAATAATGATGACCAAGTTGCTGCTGCTGTTGTTGTTTGTATTATTAAGTTAACACTATTGCAGACAACTGTTGTTGTCTGCTGTGGTGCTGTTGGTGGATGTTGATATTTGTATTGGTTTAAATAGTTGCACATGTACACTTGACATGCACAAATACCAAAACACTTTCACATAAAAATAAATATAAAAACACTCACACAGATTTTTTCCACTTTAAACATTTAATTAATTTATTTTTTTATTCTTCTCCTTCTTTTAAATAAATTTTCTTTCAATTATTGCTTAATATTTTCTTTTGTATTTGGTTCTTCTTTGCTTCTTTTCAACTTTAATTATTGCTTTTTTAAAATTAAAATTGAAAAATCAATTAAAATAAGAGACATTTAAAATTTCAGTAAATTTTCAGAAAAAAATCACATTAATGGTATTTAATTTTAAGATATAATTAAGAATAAATTATTTAGCATAATGTTTAAGTCAAATACAGTCGAATTATATGAAACCTTATATGAACTTACACACCGATTAATATAAAATTATCAATTAAAAATAATATCTCCAGTTTCTATATAAAACTCCCAACATTTCGATGACAATGATAGTCTCACAGATTCGTTTAACGAGTTATATAGGTTATATCACAATGGCGGATGCCTCATGGATCTATGCCTCTTGATTTATATATAGAAAGTCTTTTTTGGACTGCGGTCGATAAATAGCAATATTTTTATTTCAATATACACAGATTTCGTTTGGTAAATATATGAACACTTTCATTAAAGAACTGATTACGACTGATAAGGTTATCAATACCTCTTTACCTCTTTTTGTTATTAAATCAAATAATACCATTTCAACAATACACAGTAGGCTGAAATTTTATACTTCTGAACAGCTATTTGGGTTAGCAAGAAATTTAACATACCGGTAGAAGGGTAGTGTAACAGTACATCTTTTTAAGTTTGGGTCATTTAGAAAATCTTGGTATATAATGACTGAGATCAAAAAATTCTTAACATATATTTCTCAGTGAAACTTTTAATTTAAGTATTTGGGGCCAAAAAATGAAGATATTGAAGTCAATTTCTTAACAAAAATATTCTTGTTGCATAATGAATGACGAAACGTATTTTCACAAAAAAATTTATGTTGCTAATGCTCAAGAGAATGTTTTGTACCCAAAAGCAGTCAAAATTTCCCAAAAAGTTCTTGAAATGGCAAGAAATATGCAGCTAATCATTTGATTCATCGGGCACTATAAATTCAGAAATTTTCATTCAGGAATATGTACAAAAAAGGCTGCTTCCATTCATAAGACTTTATAATGTATCCACTTATTTTTGGCGTGACTTAATATCCTGTCACTATGTTAAACAAGCCCTTGACTGATACAAAAACAATAATACAGTATTTGCATTAAGAGTAACATATCCTCGAAACTGCCAGTGGTGAAGTAATTGATTCTAATCATGGCTTCTCGTCAGCGTAATTTGCTTACCAGCGTCCGATAATTCCGGAGTTGTTTTACCATTGGCTCTGGATATCGTTCCCCTTGACCTATGTTAAAAGTCTAGGTATTTATAGTACCATATATAAGGTAGTCCTTTTTACGAGAAGATATGAGGCAGAATAAATAGAATAATATAACCTTAATTAAAAACAAGTCAAAGTATTAAATTCGATTGTGCCGAATTTGCTATACCCTTCACTTTTGCTTATATGGAATTTTTTGTTATTGTTTTGTCTCTGTTATTAAGTCTCTGTTATAAATAGACTTTCATAATATCATCGCTTGTAGAAGAAGGAAAAAATTACAGTCATTATATATGTCTACATGATAATGACTTAATATGCATACAAAAACTTTATTCACGAACAGTTTTCGCTTTCACTAATATATATAAGCGTTATTATAAACTCTGACATTTATGGGCCGATTTCGACAATTTAAAAAATCAAAATTTTGAAAAATTAACTATTTTTCTGCATCAACATTTTGTCCACATGTCTCATAGGAGGTTCAAAATATCGGAATATGTGTTTTTGCCTATAACTCAGAAACTAATGCACTGATTACTGTAATGTTTTCAACTTAAAAATTATCCTAATAATTTCTTAATTGCTTAATTAGAACGCTTCTTATTGTGAAACGATTTTTTGAATTTTGGTTTTTCAAAGACAACATTTCTTAAAGGTCTGAAAAGAAATCTATTATCATATGATAAGAAACACATTCAAATTACATTTCCTTTTAGAGTCAACATTTAGATAAAAAAGTTTCGAATTGGAGAGGGCTGAACTTGGCTCTGTAGGATTTTTGCATACAAAATTTATATAAAACTTTCCATGTCAAGAAGACTTTCAGAAACATACAAAACAAATATGGTTTTAATAAAAATTTTATTTAATATGAAAATGAGTGAAATTTCGATCAATAAAACTAAAAAATCATAATATTTTTATTTCAAACTGAAAATTGTTTTTGTTCTGAGTTATTGATCTCAATATTTTTAATTTGCAAAATATTCTGTTTTAACAAATAAAGAAATTTGAACAAAATCGGGTCAATACTTGTGGGTATATACTAAAATATCTGACTAAAAATCATACAAAATTCAATTCAAATACATACAACTCGAAAACTTTAAAAAATAAACAACACACTGGTCTCATCAGGGGCCATAATATGGGAAAAAATTTGAATTGAAATATAAACGAATATTTTTCAAGCGGTTAAAAAAATTGTCCGATGTACTCTATTTTGCAACCCCATAACTCTGGCAAGTTAAGTTAAAGGAAATCCATTTAACAGATCGAGGGTTATACATTTATTAAAAAAATCTAATCTGCCCCACTGTGCATTGGACAACATCAGCAAAAAGTGCAAAAACTTTGTTTACTGATAATTGTAGTCACAACTTACGATTAAATTTTCGACAGACAAATAAAGCGAGTTAATAAATCAGTAAGTCCATCTCAAATTCGCCATCAATTAAAACTGCCTATAAGCACAAGAAGAATCCAACATATTTTAAACAGTGACAATAAACTGAAATATCAAAAAAGGAATGCCTTTACCGAGCTTAATTCCTCGTCATAAATCTGCGAGATTGTCTATTGCAGTAGAAGTTCAGTTTTGGGATACTGAGTAGCAAATTGTTGTTTTTAGTGATGAAAAGAAGTTCCATCTTTTAGGACCTAACGGATGCCACAAGTATTGACGAGATTTAAGAGGAGAACGTGAAACTAGACATGCTAGAAATTTCATAGGAGGATCCTCAATGTTATGGGCTTCTTTTGGATACCTGAGAAAGTCTCCTACTATTTCGTTACACATAAAATGGACTCAAATTATTTTATGAAATGTTTTAAAAGAGCTAGATGATGATCTATGGGTTACAAATTGGCAAATAATGTTTTCCAATCAAACATTTTGAGACTCTAGATAGCTTGCTGTAAGTCCAGATCAAAATCCCATATAGAATTTGTGGGGAATGTTATCAAAACATATGTATTCTGATAGATGACAATAGGATCGTAATCCCTAAACTAAAATTAATTGAATCAATATCATGTCGTGTTATGGAAGTAATTAGTAATAAAGGTGGACAAACTAATTAAATAAATTTTTTCTTTAGGAACAATAAACACTTCTTTAAATGTTTACGTTGTGCGACTTATTTATTTCGCTTAACCTTAATTAAACTAATACATTATTATATTTTTTTGTCATCGAATCATAGAAACCGATTTTCGAGTTATTCGAAAAACGGGCTTTTCAAATACGATTTTATGCCAACCAAACCGATTAACTGGTTTTTGTTTGATTATTTTAAATTTATAGAAAAATTATTATTTAATAGAAATCTAGAGTTTAACCAATAAAAATCATATACCAACTAATGGCCTTTATATGGATGGAATTCGAAGTAATGGTTTTATCATAATCAAATTGCACGGTATAATGACCATAATGGGTGGGGTGAAGAAGTTCTTTGGTAAGTGTTTTTCGGTATTTAAAATAATGTGTCCAGATATTATGATTCAATTTTAATCCATTATTTTTTCTTTACGGAAACCTTTTCTTGTCCAATTTATAGGTCTATATTTTCTTTACCTAAAAATGTATATTGCTGAATAAAAAATCTTGCAGAATCTCGTTTAATCCTTTCATTAACATGATTATGTCTAAAACACTTGGACATAGGAAATTCGATTCAGAATATGATGTCTAAGAATCCATATAATACTTTGCTCGTGTAACGCACAGAATGAAAATTTGTATATATTCTCAGTCAAGGTGGATTATATAAAAATGTAGCTAAATATTTTAGTGTAAATCTTAAAAGCGTCTTCCATTAGAAACTGGTTAACCGATTGAAAAAACGGCATGTCGAATAGAAATTATTCGAAACCGGAAAATAAATTAAATAAATTTTCAAACAAGTTTTTCTATTATATTAAAATGTTTATTGTTCGGTTTAATTATTTCGCGTATTGTACCATTTCTAGAAATAATAAAATCATTATTTTTACATCACACTGTACGAGGATCGATCCTTAATACGATATACAGGGGTGATCCAAAATCCCCTAAGATATGTATAACATTTTTGCAAACTCTCATGAAAAGTCGAACTTTTTTTACCCACTCATTTCCATCTACAAATTGTTATTACTAGAAATAATCGATCACATGTTAATGAAAAACAACTTGATCCCATAAATGTCATGATAAAAAAATAAAACTCATGTTAAGATTTATTCGATTGTTAATTTTTATCAAATTAAAAAATATATATATTTTACTCGACATGTCATACATTGCAAAGGTCATTTCGACAAAACAGTGTTCCTACTTCTTTTTAAGACTAAAAATAGTTCTAAATGACCCGTAATCAAAAAATAATAAAGAAAAACTAAACATTTATATTATTCCACTTTAAAATACATTTTAAACTAAATAAAGTTTAAAATAATGAATTAGGCAAATAAAAAACTAAGAACGAACAAAAAAAAATTATATAAATTATTTCTTCAAACTCTGATATTTGCAAAAAAAAAAAGAAATATGAAGAAGAAGAAGGTCAGGAAATTAAATACGAGTTCCAAATGTTAGAAGAAAAAAAGTTCAATTATAAAATATCAACTATTTCCTTTAAATTCTTTTTTTCTTTTTTTGTTATTGTTATTGTTTTTGTTCTATTTTCGTTGTTTTTGGGAGGCGTTTAACAACTAAACACACAAGCAAAGAAAAAAAAAAGAAGCAGAAATTGTAGAAAAATACAAACACCGTTTTAACCGGAAGTAAATTTTGTGATTTACGTGCTTCCGACAACAGTGACGAACAAACGAGAAGCACTCACATACACACATATCACATACAAAAACCCATAGAGAGAAGAAATGTTTAAAGAATAAATACAACGAACAACTGTTGTACGGTGTTAACGGTATTTTCAAGTAAAAATGGTTATGTAGATGTTCGGCATTTTCATATTTATGTTATTGTTTGTGTGCGTGTTTGTGTATAAGTGTGAGTTTATGTATATAAATTTGTTAAAGTTAATAGTTGACGATGTACTTTACTTCATGTATGAATATACTGATAAGTACATACAGACATGTGTATGTATGTGAGATATATATACACATGGGTAATGGTAGTCATAGTCGTTGTAATGGTAGTGGTAGCGATGATGTTGATAATAAATGGTATCCGAGGTTAGTTATTTTTCGGTTACAACAGAAAAAAAGAACCAACTTGATTTTTTTCTTGTTTTCTTTAGAGTAACCAACACATATGCACACATATACAGTTTAGTTGCAAAAGAAACAAACAAAAAATCGTTTAGCAGCAACAACATGTGTAAATAGCTACTTAATACATACACACACATATATACATTTTAACATTTATTCACAGGTGCCAGTGAGTAAGAAATCGAAGAGAGAATGAGAGTATGAGTTTTTAGTTAGTTAAAGTGGGGTGTTATATTGTTAAGGTGTAGGTTTGTTTGAGCAAATATGTGTATATATGTATTTGCCTGGATTTTTAAAAGAGAACCACCATTTGTATTGTATGATTTTGGGGGAGAAAAAAGCACAACACAACACATATACATACAAACAAGTCGCGTGAACACTTTAAATCATCTGCAGAGCCTACTGAATTGTATTTTCTTTTTGTTCAATCCTCATGTTGTTGTCGTGTGTTTTTTTCTACTTTTTCTTCTTGTTTTTCAGGCACATTCCATGCTCACTATTCTATTGATCTACATACATATCCATACATATAGAAGTTTAGAAATAAACAATTTGTTTGTTAGGGATGAAAATATTTGTACAAATAAGTACTCTTTTTCAGGAAGGAAATAGAAGTAAAAAAGTAAAATTTTTAAAAGTTTAATATGTTAAGGGATAAATAGTAAGTACTATTTAAGAAAACTAACATTTTATGTAAAAATATTAATCAAATAAAAATATAACTCATACGCTCTAGGTGAAAATATAATACATAACTTGGGAAGTGATATACAATGTCGTAGCAATATTCTTGCTACAAATTTGAGATAAAAAACCGATAATCAATTTCGAAAACAATTAAAGAATACAAGATTTTCTTTCATCACGGCTCATTAAATAACAAAAAATATATTAAGAAAGTATTCATCATTCATGAAAGAACTTGTCTAAAATAAGCGAAAACCGTTAAAAATAATTTGGGAAATTGCTATCGGAAATAATGATTTGTTCTTTGGACATAAACGAAAAACACAATGAATCGATTTATTAATATTTATCTTTTGCCTGAATTAAAATAACAGATATTTTATTGAAAATGAATCAGATGAATGACTTAAATAATACTATTGCTGAAGGATTGATTTCCATTGTTTTATCGACTTGAATGATATTTTATTTACAGAATTAACTCTCTCATGGAAATAATTGAACACTAAACTAATACTTTTTGATAGGGGAATTGATCCCCGACTGCTACATTATTGTATTACATATATTCGATATAGCAAAAAGCCAAGACGTATGACCTATTTTGGAATAGATGGAGGTATTATATAGTATACTTATATATTAACTTAAAATGTATTAGTAAAAACTGCCTCTGTTTATTACAATAACCGTAAAAATAATTCTACCTTTAGATAGTTATTATAAAACAAAAACCAAAATTAACTGTAAAAATCCACTGTGCGCAACATAAACATATAGCAATCTTGAGTTTCATATTAGTTCTTCCACAATTAGTAAAAATGCTTATAAGAACAAAACGTTGAAAACTTCATGCCATCTTAGGTTAGATTTTAATAGAGCACTTTTGGGTTACGCTACAAAATGGAGAACTTATATTTTGGTGAACTAAACAAAACGTACACAATTCGGACATAGAGTGTCATGTGAGAAGTCCAAAATAAAAGCGATAAGACCGAGGAGAAGTCAATGTTTTGTTTACAACCTGTTTTGTCATCCATATGTTGAACTGTGCTATGTGGAAATTACCGATGTTTCAACACGACAAAAGCTCGAAGCATTCATTGAATTAAGTAAAATATTAATTATCAACTAATGAGAATCAAATCTTACATTCGCCACTGCAGTCCCAAACTTGAGTCCCATATAATTTTTTAAATTGAGCAAAGGAAGCTGATGAAATTGTAATCTGAGAAAGTGAACAACGATTTTATACGAATTTTTAAAAGTTGCTTAGATTTTTATTATATATATTTTATATATTTTATGTACAACGTATACAATATAATATCTAATATGGAAATAAATCCTACTTCCTGTTGTTGAAATATATATAATATTATCATAATACTAATTTTATTTTTAGGGTCTATATGAGAGCTACTTTTAGTTCGCTATTGAAATTTAGCAGGTGAATTAGGGAAAATAAACATATTTTTTTAACTTATAAAAAACAGATATTTTTTATAAGCTTAATAATGGACAAACAGTAGGTCCAATAGAATCTAAAATCCCGGCGAATGATTTGATGCTAACTGTGTGTTACACCTAAAGAGAAATGTTCATGGCAAATTAATTTTAAGAGTTTTAAAGAATTAAGTAAGTTTTTTTTAGTTCTTTTAAGAAAATAGACATAAAACCAAAGAGAATTTATTTCCTTTTGTTCTCATACTTTACCAAATACGTCTACAATGGAATAAATTGCGTGTTTAATACCTTAAATATTGTTAGTGAGGTGTGGAGATTGATGGTCATATCTTACAATTCAGTACCTCATGAGCATCAATTTGTATCTTCCGCATGGCTAAACATAGATTTTATAAATTTCACACTGTAATAGTGGAAGTGTAAGCAAATTGACTTTTTTATTAAAATCTTTAAATTTAATTGAAAATTGTATAGATCTAATCTAAAAATTGCTAAGCGATTTTGAAGCCTTATATATCAATGGTTTTTACCTACTCGATACCTACAAAAAAGAGAGTTGAAAGGTATTTTACAATTATGGGTTAAATATCATTTAATTTGTCTAATACCACACTGTGTGATGACAATTTCGAATAAAGACTTAAATTTAGGAGAAACATTTGACTTAAAAGCTGAATCTTAGTGACAAGAATATATCATGCTATACGATTTGACCGACGTTTCTGAAAAACACCAACGTATATTATATTTATATGTAGTAAATTTTTCGGAATAATTATTATGATTTTTTCTGATATTTCTGTTACGATCGGTAAGATTTTCTTATCAAAACAGAAAAAATTTTCGAATGTAAAGATATCGGGTAAATGAAGTAAATGAAACAGAGCAATTAAGATTGGTATAGGCTACTGTGCCGAATTTTTTAGATCACTGTCATATAACTCTAAATAACAACATTATGGCAACATTATTATATCAACAGTCATAGAATTTTTCAAAAAATCTACTTAGATTTTGATAAGCTACAAGTTGAATAACTTTGATGGATCTTATGGGAACTAAAACGCTTAACCTCTAATTTTTAAAGGAGGAGGATATTTCCAAAAATATGAATCCAATGACTCCAATATTTCGGTTGAATTTTAATACGGAAGAGAAACACTAAATGAATCTAATTAACCAAGTCAAGATTTGTACACTTATCGTATCGCTTTTTGTAAACATCTACACAGTAGGGGCAGAAGCGATTTCCTCCGAAATAAACCTATAACTATTGATTCACTAGACTGATTTACATAATTAAATAAAATGTAGTTAAGCAGTTATTACTTTAGAAGTTTGGACCTCCTAAGATCTCCATGGCCTCAGTAATAGGTGTGTAAAATGCTCTACCTTAGACATTCAAACTTCTCAATTTTATGCCAAATTTGTATTTATCATTCAATATGAAAACCTTTAAACTTTAAAAGAAGTTTTTGATTTGATAGAAGAGTTTCCTTGTATGACTGAATAAACCGTTAGCATATGATTAGAGACATATTAGGGTTTCACAACTAAATTCTGTCTGATTCAGAATTTGGAATTTTAGAACTTATAGGTTTGGAAGGGGGACTTATTCCTATAGACTTTTTGGATCAAAATTTTAAACTTATTGACACTTTGACTACAAAAAACAAACACACAACTGCAAAAAACATACACAAATTTTTCTAAGTAAAATTGGAGAAGTAGTGACCCATATCAGGTAAGAGACATAGAAAATGTTGACCGAGCTGACCTGCCCATGTTACATGGGCCGGCCATGCATGGTTATCTCTAGGTCTAGAGATATTTAATTTGAAATAATTTTTAATCCATTTTTGATTTTTTTAATAAGTGGTCTTAATAAAGGTCCCAATTACTTTAAAAATATGTGTCAGATTCCCCATAAATTTATTATAAATATGGTGCCATTAATCATAGAAATATATGATTTTCTTAAAAAGTTATATTATTCTGAAATAGGAACTTTGAAAAAATCATATTTTTCCAAAAAAGATGGTAAAATTTATAAGTTTTTTTTAATGTTTCATAAAGAAATCTGACGGGGCGTGTTATTAAACTCTATTTGGATGGATTCAGGCCAAAGATCTGTCCAAAAGCCCTATCCAAAGTTGGATAATTAAAAAAATAAATCCTTTTGTTAAGTTTAGAAATCAAAATCTTGGAATCATCTAAAAATTATCCTTATTTTAAAAAGCGATAGCTTATGTAAGGTAAACACCCAGAAAGTATTTTCTGTTGGACGGCCCTTGTAATGCCAAGTTTATAATTTAAGTGGAAAGAGATAAATTTTAAACATAATTTATACGAGTTGGTATTTTGGATATTTTCGCATGGAAAAGTGGGAATGTTTTCAATTCTCTTTTTTGTGGAGAAGTTCATATACATCATTCTGAAATTTCTATAAAAAATATACTCCTCCAAATGCACTCAGAAACATCTCCGCTCTAGACATGCAAAATTAATTCCAAAAAATAAGTTTCGCCACATTGTGCGAGATACTCTCATCTGATTTTAAAAACATTGATTGAATCCCAATGTGCACTGTTTTTTTTTCATATTGAAATTTTTATTTACCAAACATTTGAAAAATTCTATTGAATTTTTTTTATACAAAAAAAATTTTGCATCGATTAATTCTGTAAAACAAATTTCCCAGAGCAAACAAAAAAATATAAACTCTGTCAGAGAAATTTTTGTATTAATGAAATTTGAAAATATTTTTATAAAAACTAAAATAAAGCCTGGACCAGTCGGATGACATCTTTTGGTTAATTTACTTTTTGTATTTAAATGATTTATTGACTGATTTCCATTTTTCAGACCATATTAAGTTTAATAGTCCTTTATTTATCTGTAGCTGTTTAAAATAAACTCTCCTAGGATTTCAGTTATTTTATTCTCTTTTTCCCGTTTTTTTCCATGGATATCAACAAAACATTAGCATAACAGTTCTTTTTTGTTTAATTTCAAAAAAGAAAAGAAAAAAACACAAAACTGGTGGATGAATGAATGTCCAATTTAAAGTTTCAAAAGTGTAGTGTGTGTGTGTGTGTGATTTTGAGACTTGACATTATTGTAATGGTATTGATGCCTTTTTTTAAAAGGTTTAATGGACTAGGTTGGTATTAAAAAAAGAAATAAGACTTTAGATGTGCCAAGGAATTAGATAAACAGTCTAGACAATTAAGCGTTTTATAGCGGAAGAGTCTAAAAATTTGGAGATTTGGTGAAGGTTAACAATTTTTTTTTGCAAAAAACTCTAACACTAATATTTGCCCAAAAAATGAAACACACGCATTTATATACATACACACACTAACAGGCACGCACGCAGACATTAGAAAAAAATCAACACCACAAGACGAACAAGAACAAGCTAAAGGAGATTTTACACTCACACATTGACAATAAGTAAGTAGCAGAATAATATGAAGACGAACAAGAACCAGAACAACAAGAGGAAGAAGAAGAATATAAAAGAAGTAAAAATTGTACAAATCCAAGAAAAATGGCGTAACTTTAAATCTCTTTACACAAATACAATTTTTATTTCCGTTCTTTTTTGCTTTTAATGATTTTTCTTTTCATTTTTTCTTGTTAAGAATTTCTAAACCACAAGTTTTTAAATTTTAATTAGATTTTTTTCCTTTATTCTTCTATTTCTTTTTATTTTTTTTAGAATTTGAAAATATATTTTTTTAATTTTTTATTTCAAATAAAATTTATTACTTTTTCTTTTCATTAACTTTTTAATTATATTTTTTGCACTTAATCATCTCATAAAATTTTCTTTATTTTTGGAAAAATCATTTTTCAATGTCACCAAAAAAATTAGTTTTCGATAGAAAACCGCACGAATTTCTTAACTTATAATTTTTTTTATTTCATTTTCAAATTTAATTTTATTTGATTTCTTTGATTAATTTCTTTCACACACAAACTGAAAACAAAAATTATTAATTTTTTTTTTTTCTATTTCATTTTTTTTTTTTTGCTTTTGTCAAAAAAAATCACAACCGCAAATATATTAGGCTAGCGCGTTTGAAGGAAATAAAAAAGAAAACAACACCGTTCTCATTCAGTACCACGTTTGTTTTAGCAAGAGGTTGACACATTACCCAGCAACAGCCAATCCGGGACTGAAAGCTCATGGCTGCTGCCGCTTTGTGAAAAGCACCGTTATGTACAAACAAAATTTTCTCCATATTAAATGAGAAAGAAAAATCTGCTCCAAACAACAATCACACACAAACACACACACTCCCATACACATACACACAAAAACAATGAAAGAATCAAAATCGAAAAGAGAGAAAATGAAAATTGAGCATCAGATTTAATAAGAGATTGCGCGTTGTTTTCACCAGGCTGGCAGCCAGACAATCTTGTCTTTTTTTATCGTTTTTTTTCATTTTCTATTTCCTACAATTTCTAGTTTGTTTTTCTTTTATTATTTCTATTGTTGTTTTGTTGTTGTTGCTGTTGCTTTTATTCTTGCTTTAGCTGCTGTTTACAAAGTTAAAGAGTGTGCATGTTGTTGTATTTTCTCTTCTTTGTATGATGATGTTGTTTTTGTAGTATTTAAAAAAATTGTTGCTATTCTTATTGTTGTTTCTATTATTTTCGGTATTTTCTTGCTTCCTTTTTTTTTTTTTTTTTTTTTGTTGTGTGTTGAAAACATCTTTTGTTTTTTGTTTTTATCTTAAAGCAAGAAAAAAAGGACTTTACCCACCACACTTTTGTTTATGTTTTACATGATGTATGTGTATTGTACCAACCACACAAATACATACATTTATATCTTTGTAAAATATTGAATTGTGTTGCATATATTGCGGCTGAAGTCCACAGTTCTTTTTTTTCAATGATTCAACTAAACATTTGCACATGTATTGTCATGTTTATAAAACGTTTCTGTGTTTTTTTTTTTTTTTTTTTTTGTAATTCTAAATTATTGTTATTGTTTTAGGCATTTAGTTTAAAAAGAGATTAACAATTTTGAAATCAGTAACTTTTAATCGACCAAATAGTTTTGTATAAATTTTAACATAATTAAAGCGTAAGACTGAAGCATTAAAACTTCTCGATCTTGGACCCCATAACGCTTCCATGGGTGGAGTTATAGGACTAGAAAATGAGATACTTTGAATATTATTTCTTTTCAACCGCGAGCCAAATTTGTGTTTCTCATTCAATTTTAAAATCATTTCACTATCTTCTTATAGGTCATGAAAACGTTTGTTGAGAGTCCAGAAATATGTGTAAAAATTGAAATATAAATACGAAATTGTGACCTCTTTCTTATGAATATAAATTTTTAAAATTTACCATAATTATAGCAGAGGTGTGTAGGAGCTTCTAAGCATAGTTATTGGTGTACAAAATGTAGTACCTCGTGTATTCAATTTTTTAAACGCACTGAAACATGAAATTTGCAAATAAATCCACAAGATAGAGTTTTTCAAAACTTTTCGTTTTCCGTTCTTGACTTACATATCGTTTTCCTTTTGAAATATATGCTGAAAGGTGTTTGGTACTTTTTGAAAATTGAGACTATTTATGAAGAAAAATGCTAAAAACTATAATTTGGTCCCTTTATCCGATGTATCCTCCTAAGCAGTATACATAAAATTTGGAAATTCAAATGTTTAGTGGTTAAAAATTGTACTTTTATAGATTTGGTATTTATTTGTGGATGGAAAGATTCAAATATTTTATTATCGCAATTTTAACATTTATAGGAAAAAATGGGTTGGAAAAAAGTATCAAAATATGTTTAAAAATGGGAAATTATAATCTATTTTAAATTATTAAACCAAAAATGTAAAAATTAAAAACAAAATAACTTGAGGACATTACGTGGTACTTTTTAAACATTTTATAGGGAATTATGTAGGAATGGTACTTTTTGAATTCTTTGTCATTAGTATTTGAAGCTTTTTAAAGTACTTTCGCTTTTATAAAAAATCGAAAATTTATATATATGGATCCAATTGGTATTTTTTATATTATTTGTAGAAATAATAATTTATTTTAATTCTAATTTTGTATTCAGAATAATTTTAGGACCATATCCGCACCTAAATTTTGAGAACGCCTCGAAAATATTATGTGAAATTAATAACACATTTTTTATATTTTAATTTAGAACCATTAGCATCCATATTTTAGGAAATTCAAAAATTTAACATTTCTCCAAAATTTATAAACGTGGTCAAAATTTCGTTAATTTCCAAATATTTTTAGTTCAAATAAATTTTTTCTTATAGCAGACATCTTTCTGGACAATCTTGAATAGTTTCTTGAGCAATAAGATGGTTTAATCCCATTTTTCACCCTTTATAACTCCGTCCATGAACTATTTGTGGGGTCCATGTTATAATACAACACTTCTCTGCTATCGTTTTATTACATTTCATTCAAATTTACCCATTCTATTTAAAGTTACAGATTTATTTCCATCTTTCATTTTTCAACATCAATTCAATCCAAAGTAACAGATATTTTCCCACTGTTCTGGGTGTCTTATACAAAAACCTCGTAAACCTCCTTGAATAAACTATAAATTTGAGAAAAAAGTAGTATTTGATGAAATTTTAAAAGTTTAGTTTACGATAAGCTTAACACGCGACTTATAATTGGAGATATATAAAGTTATATATTTTTTTTCGTCCAAATTATTCTGGGCAAAAACTTTTTTATTAAATTTGTGATCTAGAGTTAACATCGTACATTATATTTGGACCAACCATTTCAATATTATTTGTTTTTTATATAAAATCCATAATTTTATTAAAAAGCAAAAATGCAGTACATGTATACGTATGAGTTATATCAGTTAGTTTTATTTACATTAAGTATACGTCTCAATTTAAAAACTTAACTTATAACCTCCACCATAATAAAACATACGGATGATAATTAAATTTGAGTAAAGGAAACCTAGTTAAAGTAAGAACTTGAACATTCACAATTTTTATATTTTTATTAAATTAAAGAATCCCACTTTCCGTGCGAAAACACCCAAAATCTCTATTCTCACAAACTTATTGCATTTTCTTTCTTCGTTTTTCTTTAAAATGATCACTTTATCGTTTTAATTTAAAAACGATTTCAGTTATTTTCAGTGACAGTTCTTGGAGTGGCCGTATCTTTGACTACCTTACCTCTTCTGTTCAATCCTTCAACAGGAATAACTTTTGAAGGGGGCAAGAATAAAGAGAGCCTTGAAATGTTTGAACTTGAGGATGTTCTTCTGGCCCTTCTTCCTTTTGTGATTCTTCTTCTCTTTGTCATCACAATCAATTGTCAATGAAAGATCTTTTGTCTATCTCTTTCATTTGACTAGAGACAATAATATCTTCATCTCATGAGGATCATATCTCATCCTTGGTACCGGAAGAGAGAGAGAGAGAAAGAGCGGCGACTAATATTTTTTTACCACTAATTAGTCATTCAAGTTCTCGGCACTGATATCTGTCACCTAAACCTTTCAAGTGGTGAAAATAAAAAACAAAGGGAAGGAATAAAAAGGGAAAAAATTCAAGTAATGAAAGGAAATGAATTCCATTTTGGGGAATTATTTCTATTTTTAGGTTACTTAATATTCAACATTAATGTTTCCGTATAAGTCAAAGGTCTATAGAAAGATCGAGGGTCTATAGCAGTTTCCATAAAATTCTTCTTTTTTATTTTCAACTTTTTCTCAATTAAAAGAAAAATATGCTTTTTCGTCCTTATAATCCTTCCTTATTTCGGTTATATGATCTCAATAAATATTTCTTTTGTTTTGAATTTTTGTTGTTCTTGTTGTTTTTGTGTGAAATCCTTTTGAAATGAAGTGATTGAATGGTGTATTTAGTTCTTTTTTTTCTTGTTTTTGTTTTTGTATATTTGACAAAAGCTTAAATGAAGAAAATAGGATTTTGGTTTTGCTTTTTTAACGAATAATGTAAAAAAGTGTTGTTTTTGTTGTTGATGTTGTTGTTGTTGTTGTTGTGTTCAAAATGGATTTACAAAAATGCTCAATTAAATTTCATAAACCAATAAAGACAATGAATCAGCATCTTTATGATGATGTGAATGAATTTGGAAATGAGTGTATATGTGTATGTGTATTATAATTTTTTCCCTCGTGGTGCTACTTTATCTCTCCATAAATTCTTTAATAAGAGTTTCTTAATGTTTATAAAAACACTTAGGAATTTTTATAAGGGAAAACAATGAAACAAGATTTTATTCACACAACTAGCGGGAGAGGCTAAAACTTCAGTTTTACCAAATCAGCGATAATTCAGATTCCTAAAGGTCAAAATGTTAGAACCCTCGGTGTTGTGAGCAAAATTAAATTTTGAGTTTGTGTACCTACACTGAACCAAAATTCGTAGTTAATATTTACGAACAATTTCGTAGAACTTTGACGAAAAAATGGTTGTTAAATAAACAGATTTTTTATTCTATTTAACATAACTTTTCTTCAAATTGAAGAATTTTCTTCAACAGATATTTTAGTAAACACGACTGTAACGCATCGTAAGTAGATTAACATAACAAATTTAATTCAATTCTACGTACTAAAATGAATTTAATTTAAATAAAATGTTTGTTAATTTAACCATTTTTTTTGTCATACAGTGATGTGAAAGATAATAATGACACTTATGCCTCAACACTAATATTTGATCAGAAAATGAGTAAAATTGGAGAATTGCTCATAAATAACTGTATTCCTATTTAGCTATTATATTACAGAAATAAGCTCCGTTACAAAAAGTTCTTAGGATTAATATATATTACATAAGATAACTGATTAAAGATAGATCAATTGATTCTTGTTTGTGCGAATTAAGAAAAATGGATATTTTATGGTCGGATGAGATAAAAATTAATTTATATAATTCAGATTGGGCCTTCATACTGTAATAAGACCAATTGATACGGAATACACTCTTAAGACTGTAAAAGTACGGCGGTGGTAAAATTCTTGTTTGGGAATCATTTTCTTACTATGGTGTTGGTCCTCTGTATCGTATACAAGGCATAATGAAAGCAACAGATTATGTTTACATTCTACAAAATTGGGATAGGTTAGGGATCAACCCCAGGTCAATGACCCCAGACATACGGCAAAGTGCAGCAAGACAGGGTTTGTCAACAACAGATAAATTTATTAGAAAGCCTACACAGTCTCCCGATCTAAATCCGATAGTAAATTTGTGGAAAACTTCAATTAAAGGAAAGTGTCCCCACGAATTGCGATCAGTTATGGGAATTGAATTCAGGCTTCGTGGAATGACATACCGATTTCAGTCTGTCAAAACTTTGTTGACTCTATGTCACGACGATGAATAACAGTGGATCCCGATTTTGTAATGTATTATTATAAAATAAATACAGTTATTTCTTAGTAATTTCTTTTTAATAATTTCCTGATATAATGTATTTGATCGACATAAGTGTTCTTATTATTTTCACATCACTGTACATACAAGAGGAAAATATTTTATAGAATATTTCTATTAATCTGATTGAAATTAAATTAATATTTTACATAAATTCATGAAAATTCAAATGGAAGATCAGCTGATCAACAAATATATATCTAACTTTTCATTAGAAATACAAGCCGGTCGGCTCAGCACCGTCCTACTGACATTACACTATT
>PYHX02000158.1:64421252-64454704 GCA_004302925.2 Cochliomyia hominivorax | reverse complement strand
TTCGCATAGCGGATTATATTATTTGATTTAATATTATTAAAGTACTTACGTATATGCTCGATTTATGAGTTTTCAAACTGATATTTGGAAGAGTGGTTGTATGGGACCCATGAGAAATAATAGACCGATCCTCGTATATCGTTTAGACTTATATGGTAAAAATCGTTTTATATTTAGAAATTTTATAGACTAAGCCCCGAGGATATTCGTATGGGGTCTATATGAATCGATCACAACCAATTTCAGTAGGCATCATTCAAAATAATAGAATGTGCCAAATTTCATTAAGATATCTTCAAAACTGGGACCTGTACTTTGTCAACAAGCATTACATAGCTTGGAGCGCAAATGGACGGACGAACATGGTAAAATCAACTCAGGAACTAATTTTGAGTCAAACGGTACTTAAAAGTGATGAGAGGACTATTTTCCTTTATTTCTTTTTTCCACTGCAAACATCTGAATTGAATAGGTGTTTCCAACGACATCGAATGTAGAGTATGAAACGAAAGGAAGAAACTGAAAGTGTGAAACATTACCTTTGTCAGTGCCCAGCCTTTGTAACATTATTGCAGCAAACTGAGGAGTTATGTACACAATTTTAGTCACTTTTCTCAGACGCTGAATGTACAATACTCATACTCATTGTCATCTTTAAATAAATTAATGAAACCTTTTTTATTTAATATTTAAAAATATGTTTATCATTCAAATTTATAACAAAAGTTAATTTCTATTTCCCGGAAAATAACTGTTCGAAACTTAAGCAACTTTTAACACTTCTCACTTTTTGAACATAAGTTGTATAAAATTCGATAGACCGTTTATCAGCTCCGAATTATTTGTAAAGCAACGTAACAAATATTCCCTTTTTACAATGCCATAGAGGAGTTCTCTGAGATTTTAATCCTAGTACTGCGGTAACAAACCCAAAACTTGGATCCTATTAGCTGATAACTAATATTCATCAACTTTGTGAATGTTTTTATTACTCAACATTGCGTAACATATGTCGGCCAAAATGTCCACCTTTATTGAATTTCAACTACACCATCCGAAAAACAGGTTAAACTAAAACATTCCCTATGACTTTGGTAGGCTTCGGATGTTCTCTTCTTTGTTCATCTTATATGACACACATATGAATTCCTAAAAATGTGAAGAAAAATTCCAATTTTTTTTGGTTCATTGTCTATAGAGTCCACATTTATTGGGGGTCTGAAAAAAAACATATTTTCAAATCTGCATTCTTTTTTAAGATTCAGGCTTTGAGATTTTAAAACATACAGGTTAAAATCAAAATTTTTACAAAAAAGTTGAATTGTAGAGGTTTAAGACTTAGCCCTCTGAACTTGGCCCTATTGGGTTTGTAAATTTAGATCTGAAAAGTATAATTTCATATATGATTTTAAGAAACTTTTTATTTTAGATGAAACTAAATGTTTGTCGTTAAAAAAATGAGCTCGTAAATTTTTGAATATTTCAACTGAAAATTGTTTATTGTTTTACTGGGTGGAGCTACTGTTATATTAAGTCTTTTTTTATTTGAAAAACGATAAATTTGATCTAGCAACAATTTTAAAAATTCAAATGCAATTAACTCGAAAACTTTAAGAGGATTTCTTAAGAGGCCACGAGATGTTATTTCGTTATTGATTTCCTTTCTGCCTATAACTCAGAAATTAATGACCTGATTGAAAAAAATGAATTCTAGAAAATATTTTCTATTGTATGATATACATTATTATATATGTTAGGTTTAGGTCGGTTTCATAATTTCCGATTTCAACCGAAACACGGGCGAACATGGCTTAATGTATTTCTTTTTCTTACCAATCCAAAATATGTTATATATAATTTCGGATATCGTAATGCATAAAATCTATATTTTTTCACTTATAACTTGTCATTAATTCAATTTTTTCAACCTCGATACCTCTGAAGATGTACTATAAAAAAATCTCGCTTCGGATCCGGGACTGATCTCAAAATGTGTTAGTGTATATATCGAACAAGTAGAAATGCTATATTTGGTCAAGCTCGACTATGTAATATTCGTACATACATTCTGATTTATCTTTAAGTATCATTCTAATATTAACATTTATGTGAAATTTAAGCGTTTTAAAAGTGTTTATTTTTGGCGTTATATGGGAGCTGGAAGCAATTATGGACCGACTGCCGTAAAACTTCCTTTATCGATTATTGCTTCTATTTGTTCAATTATTATTACAATACCGGCGTATATAGCGTGAGAGTTTTAAAATATTATAAATTTATTTGTGACAAATTTTGTTTAACTCATTTTATGGCTTTTATGAGCTTAGAACCCCATTCCGAGGGAGAACATTTGTATAAGATTCAGGGGAAATAATAATAATCATTATCAACAATTCAATTTCAAATTTCATCAAAATATCTTTAAAACTGTGATTTGCATTTTTGTTCACAAGATTTACATGGACAGTCAGCCGTCGCACGGACATTGTTAAACCAATGGTGGTGGTATGGGGTTTTAAAAACTAAACTAACAAAATTACTGTCAAATAATGTTGTAATTCATTCACTTGCCTTGCGGGTCAATAAAACGTGCTCTTTTTTATATAAAAAAATATATAAAAAGAGTTTGGGTAATATGAGAAATATATTTACTTTTAATCCCTCCAACACCACAAGTAGTGATTAGGGTATATTAATGCTGTCATTCCGAGTGTAACGCTAAGAATGTAAAAATATTTTTGCATTAAATCAAAATCTTAGTCGACTATGTCCGCATGTCTGTTCTTAATACGCTCACATCCACAATTGTCAAGAGAGCTCAGTGAAATTTGCCCTGAGTACTTGTTATTGTCCTGAGAAGTTTCGTATTTAGAATAAGCAAAATCGGTTCAGTTAATTAAAAGGTATAAACCATTATCTGACGCAGCCTCTAAATTCAAGAGAAGAATTTTCGTAAATTGTTTTATTATAAATCGACAAATTAGAAAAGAAACTTTTCCATAACATCAAGAAGTATGTATGTTCATTACCACTCCAAAAATCAAAAAAGGTTATAGCCAAAAATATAATTAATTTTATGACTCATAAAGGTTTCTTTGTCATATCCATCAAATCAAAATCTGTTGATGAAACGCTCAATTAAATTTGGCATAATTATTTACCAAAGCAAATTCGGTTCAGTATTGTAAAATATATAGACCGATATCTGATACAACCTCTAAGTTCGAGCGATGAAATTCGTAAAATTGTCTATATGAGTCTTAAATTCCTATAACATTTAGTTATGTGAACTTCATTAATATTCCGCAAATTATCAAATTTATTTTATGACTCAATAAGTGTTTCTATTATTATATACACATTTGTGAGTGTATGTGTGTGTATATGTATATATACGAAACCTAACATACGAATTTGTGGTGGAGAGTATTGAAGATTCGTCATAGCCGAATGTAGCATATTTACTTGTTTTGATTTAAAATTTTCTATTTGATCAATATTTACTTAAATAAATGTCTAAAGTGAAGGCAGCAAATCACACCGGTTAAAAGCCATTATGAAATACATATGTATATTATCTATTTTTAGAAAGTTATCATTAAATAATCCTGACCTGACTATATCACTAAATGAATTTGGATTTATTGAAAAACAACAGCATTCAAATATTGTTTATATTTATTTATGTGTGTGTGTCTGTGTGTCTGTGTGTTTGTGTGTGCATATTTTGTCTGTCCATTAATTAAACATATTTAATTTTTAAAAATGTTTGTGACCGAGTTAATGTTACATTTGTTTATCATTTGAGCGAATTAAAAAAAAAACTGATAAAAAGAAATTTATGAATCCAGATTATCTCACTGTGTTTTTGTTTTGACACCCATGAAAGACTCTGAGTGATGATACATTGAATGTTATTATTGTTTAATGACACTCATGAGGAGTCAATGGAATAATTATCATCATCCACAATTGTTGATGCATTAAAATGTAATGGGGTTTATTATACGCACATGTATAAGTATATATAAATGGGATCTCCGGGGTGTTATAGAGATAGAAAAATAACTATCCCTTTTTAAAATAAGTTATTTAAAGAAATAGTGTGATAAAATATTCTATAATCACTTCATAAACACGCGAACACAAACATGAATTTATTATTTATTAATTGAGGTACTAAAATAAAAATAAAACACCGTGGAATGGGGTTACAGTGAACACTTTTTAAAATGAACTACTAGAGAAAGAACATTTCAAGCATTTTTTTTTAAATGCTGAATATCCTCCCGTCCACATATGATTTTTTAATCACCGATCTAAAAATTTGCTGGTTAATGGAAAATTGCTTAAGGTAAAAGCAATTAAAATACATCAACTCAATTACACTGCACTGGAGGATTCAATGCAAGCGCTGGCTGGTTTCAAGAGTATAAAGTCCGTTATGAAATTCTTTAATTAAAAATATGTGGAGAAAAGCTCTCCTTCTGTTGGATCTATTAATAAATATATATGTAAATTAATCTATGTTTGTTTTTGTCTGTTTGGTTATTTGTTTGGGACTTATAGACAGCTAAACAACTAGACCGAAATTTTCACAGAATGTTCCCCATATACCCAAAAGGTAACATGGGCTATAAAAACCCATACGAAGCAAATATTGATTATCGAATATCAAAAAAATATAATAGCGATAATTTTCAAATTTGATCCCCAAGCACTTGATCAAGAAACTGTTTTACTAGACAATATGAAGGACGGATAGGGTCAGGGGGAGTGGTAGCCTCCATACAAAGAAAATGTTTATAATCGAATATCTAAAGAACCACTTCATCGAGAATTTGTAATTTTGGTCTCAATAACTTTTCCAAAGAACTGTTTTGCAAGACTATATATGGATCGGATAGAATTAGGGGTAGAGGTTGCCCCCATACAAAGCAAGTTTTGATCATTGCATATCTAAAGAACTATAACAGCAAGAATTTTCAAATTTGTTCCCAGTAAATTTTTCAAGTGACTGGTTTACTGGATAGAATAAATGGCAGATAAGATTTTGGGGAATTCTTTGGCCCCAAACACTTTCTTAAGAATTTGTTTAACTGATCAAAATATAGGACGAGGAGGATCAAAGGGAATGGTACTCCCTCTGCAAAGCAAATATTAATTATCGAATATCTATAGAACTATAAAAGCGGTAATACTCAAATTGGTTACAATTAATTTTCCAAGGTTCTTTTTTACTGGTCAAAATATAGGGCGGAAAGGACCAGGGAGAAAGATCCCCTAAACAAAATAAATGATGATTATCAAATATCTAAAGAAAGAAGAGTTCTCAAATTCGATCCCAATCACTTTCAAACTATTTTAGTGAACAAAATGTAGAACCGATAGGACCAAGGGGAGGGATACCCCCATACAGAGCAAATAATGATTATCGAATATCTAAATAGCTATAATAGCGAAAGTTCTAAAATTTGGTTCTAAACATTTTTACTGGTCAAAATATACGACGGCTTTTTTTAATATTACATTGAGAAATTTCTTTCGAGATCTTGAATTGAGGAGAATGTGTGTGCAGCAAAGCGCAACGGGTAAAAGCTAGTACTTTTATAAAAGAACATGGATTGAGTGCTGAAGAAATATGCAACACAGATGGATCTTGTCTCCTTAGTAAGATTTTGCCCGAAAAAACATATGTTATTAGCAATGAAGAAATGGCATCAGGAAGAAAAATTCAAAAAGCAAGAATAACATATTTGGCATGCACATATGCTACAGGAATACATAATTTGATCCCAAAAACATGATCATTTAAAACGTTTAACATACCGGTATTAATATTTTAACTTTATTTTGAATTTTGGATTAAATAAAATTTATATTAAAAAATCTTATCAACTTAGAACATTTTGCTCCTCGACAATGTCCCATGTCATCCAACAGAGCAAGTACTTGTTGCAGAAGATGGATCTATATTCGATCTATTCTTTATTTCAAAAAAACATATTTTACAGTGGACCGTTAAAAAGAAAAATTCAAATGAATTTTGAAGGAATTAACACTCAAAGTTGCCAGATATGATGAAGATGTGTTGTGTTCCTTTACTAAGTACAGAAGATAGTGAAAATAAAGAAGAAAATATGCCTTTAAATTTTGGATATGTTAGAAAATATGAATCCAGATGTAAGTTTTTTAACATTAATTTCACAACAACGCAGATGATAAATAATTTCTTAAATAGGCGACATATTCTACATAGGACATCATTTTTAAATCTTGTACTAATTAGTTCATTCTATCCCGACTCCACTGTATAAAAATTAAATTAATTTTAAACAAGAATATTCGATTTCCATATGTATTTATTGTTTGATTTACATTCTGCCTCATTCCGTTAATTTTGAACGACGTCTATGAAGTCTTAATTTTCTTAAGACTTTATAGCAATTTCTTTCAGTCAGTCCATGAGTCAATTCAGTCCATTAGTAAACACTTATAATTATACTCTAACAATAAGAAATTTCATTAAAATATATCAAACGGTTAAAAATTCACAGAACTATTTTCAAACGTAATTCGATTTGGACACACGGTAAACCGTTCGTCTTAGAATCTATTTCTGAGTAAATAAAACCATGTTTGTCTAGATGGCTGTCCATATAAAAATCGCGTTCAAAGAACATGTGGCTGTTATTATGAGTCCATTATTTCATGTAGGCTCAAAAAAATATCTCCATGTTGTGGGGATAAAACTGGCCATCTTAATTCAATCTTAAAACAAAATTAAGTGAAACATTGAAAGTCGAAAAGGTGAATTATGTGGTTTGTGAATTAATATAGCAAAGAAGAACCCTTTGACTATGCAGCCATTCAAGGGTTTTTGTTATCTGAACAAAAGAAATCGAAGATGTTGCAAAATATATACCAAATATCTGGACGGGGAACAATTCTTAAATTTTATTCCAAATTCTTTGCGAAAGTTACGGTTGAAATCGTTAATCTAAAACTCCTATAAGGCTAAGTCCAGGTCCTCTCAAATTCGACAATTCTTTTTATAAAAATTTTAAATTTAACCCAAATGTCCTAAAATCCAATAGGCTTAATCTTAAATCTTATTATACGATAAAAGTTTTTTCTAGATCTCCAATAAATGTGAATTCGATAGATCATAATCCACAGAATATCATTTTTTATCTTTCTCAGGAATTCAGAAAAATCCCTTTAAATTTATTAAGAATCACAAGGTCAACGTTTCCTGAATATTTTAGAAAGATGTTTTTATTTTAACTGCAATTTAAAAAATTTTAAATTCTCCAAAATTCTTAAAAAGTGGTTAACATTTCAGAGAAAATTCCGAGAGTATCCCAATCACTTTCTTTGCCGCCTTTATAAAGTGGGTGGTACTCTTTCCGTCCTACATTTTGGCCAGTAAAAAAGATCCTTGAGAAAGTAATTGAAACCAATTTGAATATTATCGCTTTAACAGTTTTTTTGATATTTGATAATTAATATTTGCTTTTGTATGGGAGTACCTTTCCCCTTGATCCTTCCCGTCTTATATTTTGATCAGTAAAACAAATTATTGAGAAAGTGTTTGGGGTCGAATTTAAGAACTATTGTTGTTTAAGTTCTTAAGATATTCGATTATTAATATTTTCTTTGTATGTGGGTAACCTCTCCCCCTGATCCTATCCGTTCTACATTTTGTTTAGTAAAACAGTTCTCTGAAGAAGTAATTGAAGTCAAATTAAAAAATACTCGATAATTAATGTATGCTTTGTATTGGGGTACCTCTCCCTAGTACTATAAATTTTTTATAGCCTATATTGATATCGGGTATATGGGTATCATTCTGTGAAAATTTCAGCAAAATCGATCCAGTAGTTTAGCTGTTTATAAGTAAAAAAAACACAATTTCATTTATATATTGATAAGTTTTATTTGGAACTGCTTAACTCGAAAAAATGTAGAAGGGATAGGACCATTAGGAGAGGAAAAGAAAAGTTAATTTGATCAATATCTTAAGAACTATAAATTTCAGAAAATTTTATTTTCAATCAAATATAAAGAGACGTTGTAAATCTGTTACTCGACAAATGTGGGGTGGATAGGGCAACGATGTGTACCAGATATTTGCTATATACTCCATATATTAAAAGAAATAATTTAATGAAATTCAATAGGTATCGTCATTAATAGCACTTTTTTCCGAATCTACGCTTTTGTTTTTGCTTTAAGATCACATTTCAAAATTTTAGGAGAACTTATTTACCTGTAATCGTCATTGAAGCATAAATATTTTGATTTTGAAATGAGGGAGAATTTATTTGTTTATTTGTTTGTTTATTTTTATTTTTATTTACGGTTTACTACGAGTGTACGTGTATTCGTGATTTAAACAAAAGTGAGTATGTAAATACGTATTTACATACATAAATACAAAATAAAGTACTACGAGTAATTACAAAATGTATATATTTCATTCTTATCACGAATGTTCTTGAATAGATCATTGATCAGTTGAAAACAATAATAAAAATAAGAAGAAGAAACATAAGAAATAAAATGCAGGCAGCATCAACAAACAAATGCGAATGAGTACAATTTAAAAAATGCAGATTTTCCAAATAGTCTTTAAGTGAAGCCAGTCTAGAGCACAAGAGATTCATTCGAAGAGATCAGTATTTATTTAAATAAATTTGCAATAATTTTTTATTGTTTTAAATTATTTTAAAATCGCTATGAAAAATATAAGTTATCATTACAATAACGATCGCATAATTTCGTATCCCTGTGTACGAGCTCTATTAATGCTTTTCAATATAGCATTTTGGGTACGATCTTGAAGTTTTGTTAAGTTCATGATTTATTGGTTTAAACTAATAAATTTTGATATTTTAATTTTAGGTTTCAGGTTTATCATTAATATGGATTGGTATATGGATGCAAACAGATTTTCAAAAATATTTACAAATCAATGCAGCTTATTCGGATCAAGCCCCCTATGTGTTACTGATAATGGGTGCTATAATAGTGTTTGTAAGCTCATTGGCCTGTTCCTGTATCGTTAAAGTGCAATCATCAATGTTAGTTGTTGTAAGTATTTGTTGTTGATAAATCGTAAATAGTGTATTCAAAAAAAACAAACATTTCCAGATAACCGGTTTTCGAGTTATTCAAAAAATAAGCTATTCAAAAAAAACCGGTTTCGAAAACGATTTTATTTCAAAAACCCGATTAACCGGTGTTTGTTTGATTATTAAAAATTAATATACAAAAATATTATTTAATAGGAACTAAAGTTTAACCAATAAAAACATATATCGTGTAATGACCTTAATATGAAATGAAGTAAATATAATGGTTCCATATCGTATCGTATGTAAAATAATGTGCCGAAATACCATGGTTTTATTTCAATCCATAATTTTTGCTTTGAAAAAACCTTTTTCTTTAATTTCTGAATATGTATGTTTATAGATTCATATCTCTTTATCTAAAAATGTATTTAGCTGAACAAAGAAACTTGCAGAATCTTATTTAATTATTTTTACTGATGTGATTATGTTTAAAATCGATTCAGATTATAATGTCTAATAATGCATACAATACTTTGCTTGTGTAACACACGGAATGAAAATTTTTATATATTTACACAGTCATGCCGGAATATACAAAAATAAAGCTGAATAAAATAATGAAAAGTTTAAAAGTGACTTTCTTTAAAAACCGGTTAACCGACTGAAAAAATCAGCTTGATTAATTAATTTGAAAATAGAAATTATTCGAAATCGGTCGGTTTTCTGAAATGCAAAAAATCGGTTAACCGGTTTCCGTTTTCGGTTTTCGAATACACTAATCGTAAACAATAGCATCCATAATAAATATAGTGGTCTCTTGGGGATTTCTATAGCTTTCATTTGAATTGATGACTTAGTAACATTAAATTAAATATAATTATTTTTATTTTAATATTTTTTATTTTTATTTTAAATTATTTTTATTCTGTTCAATCTTTTATTGATAATTTGATGTCGTTTTTTTTTTCTTGTGTTCCATTAGTATGGTGGATTTTTGATAACAATACTATTTTCGTTAATTTCGTTATCTATCTACGTCTACACCTATAAAGATGAGTTATTAGTTGGGGTCTCTAGTGGAATTTGCAATCAAATCGCACAATACGATCATCAACCTTCAACTAATTCACCAAATATAATGGATTTCATTCAGAGAAATGTGAGTACAACTTAAGATTATTTGATTTGAAACAAACAACTATTTATGTGTCATAAAAATCTATTTTTAAACAATCGGTTTTGTTTTATAATTTAAATAATTGTATACCCTACAATGTATTATTAATTTTGTCATTCCGTTTGTAATACTAAATGGAATCATATAAGATATCGTGTATATTCTTGCGGTAAAAAAACATGCAGACATGTTTTAAACATTCTTACATCCTCAATAACGAATCGATTCTAATGAAATATGGTCTGGATGTTTGTTATACTCCTTTTCTAAAATTGTGAAATAGTGAAAACTAATTACATTTGAGCAGAATTTTTCCCCTAAAACACATATATAATCCCTTCTCAGTTAAAGGTTTTGAGCTTATAAAACTTTTTAATATGTAAAATTTTATTGAATTTTTTTTTACAAATTTATTTTTAACTTTGTTATATACTTAATTTAAAGAATATCGGTTCATATATAATTACAACTTCCTTATAAGGTCCCTTCATGTAAATGGGCATTAAGCTAATAAAAATCTTATTTTTTTTCGTACACTTATCTGGTTAGACGAATATCGATTTACTTTGATCCACGTTTTGAGTTCCATAAAGGACCCTTCCCTAAATGACAAATCCTAAATAGGCAAATCCTATTGAAATTCCGCACAATTAATTTTGTAACTATCATCAGTATACGCTCTTAATTTGACGAATATCAGTCCATATTTTGCTATATCTGCCATTTATTGTGTTAAATATATTGAACTTATTTTATTTAACACTAGCTAAGAGCCGCTGCGTTTTGCCGCCCTTAGAAATGGGTGGTACCTCTCCCCTTAGTCTTATTCGTCCGATTTGAATACTCCCGCTTTTACAGTTCTTTAAATATTCGAAAATTAATATTTGCTTTTTATGAGAGTGTATTTTTCCTTGATCCTACGTCCAATACTTTAATCAGTAAAACAAATTCTTGAGAAAGTGATTGGGGTCGAATTTGAGATCTTTTGCTGTAATAGTTCTTTAGATATTCGATAATCAACATTTTCATTGTATAGGGAACACCTCTTCCCATGAATCTATCCGCCCTTTATTCTGTTCAGCTTTAAATATGTGAAATTTCATTAAGATATCTTTAACGGTTCAAAAGTTACAATTATATTTCTAACGAAATCGATTTGGTCACGCTGTTTGCCCATTATTCTTAAGCTTATTTTTGGAAAATTGATCAGAATTGCTTCCGATCACTTGGAAGCTGTCAGAAGTAGAACTTTTCATGGTACTTGGACCAATTGAAAGATGTTTGAACAAAATCAAAAGTGATTTAATGAATGTCAGTGTCGTTTGTGAGGAAATTTATTAAAAAACATTTCTTTTTGGATTTTAAATTGACAATCTGTAAAATAGTACGAATATATTAATATTTTTATCAGTCAAATTTTAAAATAATTTTGAACCTAATTTGACAAATAGCAACACAATAAATTCTTAATTATTTGTTTATTAAATAATTAAAATTATATAAAAAAAGTTCTTTCAAATCCTCTGATATTTAAAGCGACACAAATGAATTGAATTTATAGACTCTCGAAAATGTGAAATCCAAATTCATGTTGTTTTAATTAAATAAATAACTTAATGATATTTCATCTGCTTTTTTTTTGAATTCATTATCAGAAATTAAAATAATTAAATTTAATATTAAAACATGTTGATATTTTATTTAATACACAGATTAATTTATAGGTTAAGTGTTAATAACGATTGCAATTTTTTCAATTATTTTTTTTACAGATTAATAAAAAATATTCCTCCTGATTATATATTCCGATTTGTGTATTGACTTTTATTTTACAAAATAAAATAATTAAAAATATTTTATTTTTATTTTTCAGTTACAATGTTGTGGCAATGAAAGCTTTCTCGATTGGCCCGAAAATTCTGTACCTGCTTCTTGCTTCCGTTCACAAAGAGCTTTAGATCATAAAACACCTACAGATGCAAATAATGTTTATGAAATTGTAAGTTTAATTTAAATCTCAATAACAATTTTTCAAAACAACTCGATTTTAATTTCCTTTCCAGGGTTGTTTGTATAAAGTACGTAATTTGATTAATACACATTTTACAACTGTGGGCGTGACAACTTCCGCTATTGGTTTATTTCCTCTATTCGGTTCTGTATTATCTATTGGCCTCTCAATGATGTATAACAAAGGAGGTTATGAAATTATTATATAAAATTAAATGAATTAATTTTAGAAAAAAAAACAAAACTTTTTATTTATTTTTATAATTTTTTTTTTTAATTTTTATTTTATGATTTGCATTTTAATCTCATATTTTCTTTTAAGCTTTTTCTTAGGCATAAATAATGAAGCATGAATGTGTTTTTTATGTGTGAGTGTGTGTTAAATATTATAAGGGACATAAGTGTAAAATATTTTTTATTCATATTTTAAGATTTAATTATAAATAATCTTAAATAAATTAAAAAATAAATAAAAAATGAATAATAATTTATTTTCATTGTTTTATAATACTGTGAGAATTACGTTTACGTAAAGTGTCATTAAAGAAGAGATAAAGTTATAATCGACCAATACCGCTGTATTATACCCTAATAAATATTAAAGGCGTTTTATGAAAAAAACATCCGATTAAAAAGAAAATCAAACAAATTTCTGATATAAAATAAATAATTCCCAATATTTTAGGGTTTTAACATTCAAAATTAAGTATGAAGAAAGTTTCGATTATAAATGATCTGGAGTTTTAAATACCAAACAGGAGAAACATTTTAATCAACATAGGATTCCCTAAAAACATAGACCGAATGTTAAAGGATTCCAAATATCCACTCAAAGAACCAACTCCGTTAAAAAAAGCTTTTTCCTCTTGACAGACATTCGGTGAGAATTAAAAAGTTCGCTTATAAAACCTTTCCTTCTAGACAGGAACTAAGATGGGAAAAAATGGGAATTACTTCATGTACTACTGTCGCATCTGTATATCAATTTTTAATTAAATTTGGAAAGTTAGTTTCTTACAAGTAAGTTTTGTCTGTTTTATAAACCAGATTCCCGATATCTTTTTTGTGAAATAAACATGAAACCATTTTCACATGTTATGTTGCAAAATTGATTTTGATCTGTTACGTGTCATGTTCTCGAATATCATGGACTTGTTATTTAAACTTCCACTTATAAACTCTCTAAAATACTTTTGCAGGGAGTTTGTTCATTTTTAAATTTTGGAAGAATTTAGACATGACGAAATTATTTCCAACGAAATAAAATCACAAAGATTTAAGATTTTTTTGGTGACCTTCCTTTGGACTTTCTCTTCTGTAGTTTAAAAAAACAGCTTCACCAAAGTTGTTTTTGTAAAAAATAAAGTTTTTTCATGAAGTTTTTTTTACTTTTCAATTGTAAGCAAATAACTACAAGTGTCAAATTTCATTGAAATATTGTAATATTTAGGAACTTTGTTATTATGGGAAAGAGTCTTTTATGCTTTTTTTAAGCTTTTATTTAAAAGTAGCAGATTTTCAAGGAATAAGTTCTATACATAAATGACAAGAAATAATTATGACGAATTTCAAGGCAATAAAACAATATATCAAAGATTTATAAGCATATAAAGGGGTCTTATATGAAAGCTATAACTACGTATGAATCAATATAGATGAAATAAAATTTATCATTTGAATGGAAAACTATAATTATATAAGTAAACAATCGAACAATTTTGGTCCATATTTAAGGGTTTAACAAGCTTAGGCCAACTTAACTTATAACTTAATTTTTGCTGACAATTTTGAAAAATATTCGTCTTAATTTATCTCAGTTAACGGGGTGTAACCATTTTGTTGCTCGACCTACATTGCGGATTTAAATACGGAATTGTTTAGGATATTAACAAAAAATCTGGCAAAATTTCATTAAGATTTTATAATTATTTTGAATCTGAATGCATCAACAACAGACAGTCGAACGAAATGCTAAGTTGATTTAGATTTAGATTTGATGCTTTTATTAATCAAGCACAAGTGGCCGATTTTGATGGTATATAAACTTTGTCATTCCTTGTGTAACGCTAAGAAAGAATACCATACTTTATGGTCCATCAAAATCGGCCACTTATGGTGGCGTGAATAAAAAATGGTTGTCATAAAAACATGAAGTGATTTGTACTAAACCCTAGAGAATTATTTGTATTTAATTATTTTCTTAATATTAGATTTTTAGTATAACGATCTAACTTTCTCGGTGGATTTAACAATGTCCTTCCGTCAGGACGACTGATTGTCCAAAGAAAAATCTATGCAAACTGAGTTTAATAAAACCAAAAAACGATAAACCAGATGGTTTGTTATAGCGTTGAGTAAATCGAATGCTTGTACTGCTGGTAATGATTTCGAAAATATGCCTACTTCAGATTAGTATATATTTTAGTAATATGGGACTATTTTCCCATATATTCCTAACAGAAACTAAATAATTTCTAGTTTGAATAAAAATCTCATTTAAAATCGATAATTTTTCAATTATTACATGAGATGAGAATTTAATGAAAAATATATGAAAAAATGTATAAATAAATACAAAATGGCACATAAATGCAAGCGTTTTAAAACTTAAAATTAAATAAAAATATTTACAAAAGCTCTAAAGAAGAAGAGTTAAAGATTCCACAATTTACATAGTTGGCATACGGCGTGCAGCATTTGGACTTAGTAATGTTGTATTGCCTTCGATAACATTAAGTCGTGTCATTGACATATTATTTTGAGTATAAGTGGAATGAGTTATACCAGTTCCGCCTGGACCATTCTTTAAGGATTCCGTTGAACGTAAACCTTAAAAGAAAATTAAAGTAATTTTGAATTAACAATTTCTATGTTTAACGAAATAATTTCTTACCGAATTTCTCTAAAATCGAGTACCAAACACGTTTCTTAAATACGAATATAAAAAATACGAACACACCCAGCAAAACATTAAATGAATCACTTATAGCCCAAAAGAATATCTTTTTGTGATCGTAAAATAATATACTCAAAAGTTCTAGGAACCATGTTATACCCATTACAACGAAGAGTTTCGTATTCATGGCAAATCTGGCTTTATCCACAAAGAAACGTCTTTTCAGAACAGGTTTCTCATTATTTGAACTTTGCATGCGAAATATTTCACGTTTCACACGATTACAATAGCGCAGCGTTAATATGAATAAAATGAAATTTATGAGAAACAATAAACCAATGGGACCCGAAAAGAACAAAAGATTTGCCGAACCCGGCGAATCATCTAAAAATAGAAATCAAATAAAATTATAATTAATATTCTTTTTTCAATATCTAAATTAACTTACATGTAAACCAACATCTGCCATGGCCAAAATTCGGTCGAATATTTTCACTTAATGCATTAGTTTTTGTCAAAGTTACCGTTATCGCCGTTATCAGGGTTGGTAGTCCCCAACCGTATAGAGAATATAAGAGGAATCGTTTGTTTTGATTCTTTTTGAAACCATGTTTCTTTTTAGCTGAACTAAATATATATAAAATATAAACAAAATAATTAATAAGAATAATTAACGTTATAATCAAAATATTACCATATTTATTGCTTACAAAATAAATATTAATAAATTATATTTATTATTAGAAATAATAAAAATAATATTTGGTATATTTAGGCTGATTACACACCCAATAATAATTGATAGAAATATCAACAAGTATTTTGGCAAAATATTTGTCATTAATTGTCATTAGAACTTGTTGGAATATTTCAAATTACAAGACCTCATACATTACTCCCCAATAAGTCACATTAGTTGGAGATAGGAATATTTTTTTATAAATGAGGAAGTATTTTTTGTTTAAATTACATTTAGTAATGGGGTTCAGAATTAGAACAGAAAAATGTATTGAATGGTTTGAAATAATGTTACCCAATAAGCAATTTTGTTGAAATTAAATTTTAGACTAAATGTTTTTCTAGCCATGAATTCAATTTCAAGTATTGAAAATAACTCAATTTTTAATTGAAAAGTATATTACAACATATTTCATGTGTAAACAAATTCAAGTTAAATTTTCCATCCTTGAAATTTTTGAACTTTCAGCGCTTATTGGGTACAGTTATTTTTCTGGAAATCAAAAACTTTGGAGATAAAAAATCAATAAGAATATTCTCCACAGTGTTGCCAATTCTTAAGGAGCATATTAGTGGCTAAATTCTTATAAAATAGTGGCTAAAAATATATGAAAAATTTTACAAAAAAATATTTTATTATTGCAAAAAACATTTGTTGCAAGTAAAATTTTAATTGAATTGTTTAAACCAAAAAGTACTGCATATAATTTTTTTTAATCTTGCGGCAAAATCTCATTTCAATTTGTCATTTTATAATTGATAATTCTATGGATGATATTCTCATGTATGTCTCAGATTTCGGTCTATAAGATTTAATGTACTAAACCGATTTTACTGGTTTTAAATAAGAATATTTTCAGGCCAATAACAGAGAGAGAGAGAGAGAGAGAGAGACAAGCAGACAGAGATTGAGATAAATGTACTCAGATTTTGATTTAATGCAAGAATACATTTTGAGGTCTCAGATTATTGCTTCTTAGCGCTACCTTCTTCACCACATGTGGTGGTGGAGGGCATAAAAATAAAATCATCTATAATATCAGATTTTATTAGTCTTCATACATTTCTGAAGAATATTAGCTTTATAGCATTTTTAAACTTTATTCTAATTTTATTTCAAAAAATTCCTTTAGAGACTGATTTACCGTTAGTTATAGAGAATGTTTTAGCATTTAACCAATATTAAATGAGGTACTCTTTTTAAGTGCTTTATGGGTACTTTGATGTGTCCCTTTAGACACTATAGAAAGTGCTAAGTTAAAATAAAAATGACTTAAAAAAAATGGCTAAAAAAATTTCAATGCAAAATTAAAATTTCGTTGGCTAAACGAGACTAAGTTTAGCTACTAAATGGGTAAATTGACAACACTGATCCTCCACCATATGCACATATGTATGAAGTTTCAACAGCACACAATGTGTCCAAATCGATTTTCTTTTTGAAAATAATTCTGTAATTTTTGAACTGTTAGAGACCCTTGATTTTCAGCGAGGACATCAACTTCTTTTATAAGTATTTGATATCTAAATAAACATGAGAACTTGATTCATATTTTTCTAAAAAAAGAACTAAAAAATTAACTATTTGATGTCAAAAATGTATGAAGAAAATAAAATTCTTGGGCTGATCTTTACCTCAAAGTTCATCTAAATACAGTTTGTATCCATTTCCGTTAATAAATTGAATAAATATTTCCACCATTTTGAAAAAATTCACAAAACAATTCTTTCAAAGTTCCAACATAAGATTAAAAAAAACTTTTAACAAATTCATATATTTCCATGGTTATGACAGCAATATTTTTTTTTTTAGATTTTTATAGGGAATCACCTCCTGGGTCGATTTATGCATGTCCGTCCGGCTGGCTGTCCATGTAAAGCTTGTTCGCAATGTATAGGTCGTATTATTGAAGATATCTCAATTAAATTTGGCCCAAGGACGATGTGTATTGAAATTAGTTATGATCGTTTCATAGGTCCCATAAAAATGTTCCCTCGGATTGGTGTTTTTAGTCCATAAAATTCTTAAATATAAGACGATTTTAACCATATTTTGCGAAAGTAAGTCTTATTATATTCTAAAGCGATGTACCAGATTATACGATGATCGATCTCTTATTTCTCATTGGTTCCATACAACCACCCTTCCAAATATTATTATACAAGGATTATTTCTCATAGGTCCTATTGCATTAGGTTTATTGCACTCATAAGCACAAATAAGGACTGTAACACTTGATATCTTTAAAATATATTTCTCCTCATACACATCTTGGTATAATGTTATATATAATATTTCATATTTCTTGTCACTCCTTCAAATAAGAAATTCTAAATTCTTCGTAAGTGCCACCTTATTATTGCCCCATTTATTATTTATTTATTAATGTACAAATAATACAAATAACATTCTATTAAATATTGACTTTCATCATTAAATGTCAATTATTGAACCCACAAAAAAATGTCATTAATTTCGCTGAAGTGGCCAACATTTTTTTATTCCTGGGGAACATTTCATTTAGCAAGTTTTTGTTTTATGACATCAATCATCATCATCATCATCATCATAATCATTGAAAGCAAACAATAAATATCGTTAAATATATTTTTATATATATTTTTCGATATAAAATAATTTAAGATAATTTATGATATTTATCATTTATATACCATCGGATGTATTTTTACGCTCTATTCGAGTAATAAAATGCAAAATAATATATTTTCTAATTGTTTTCACCGTAAATGGAGATTATTAAAAAAATATGTGCACAATGGGAGAGTCCCTCATAAATGTTTAATTATTTAAGTTTTAATTATAAAATTAATAAAATAATATACATCTATGAATGTAAAAATGAATCAGTGTTTGTTCGTTTGTTTGGAACTTAGGGACAGCTAAAATGTAGAACCGATAGGAACATGTGAAGGGATACCACCATACAAAAGAAATAATGATTATCGAATATCCAAACAACTATAACAGCGCAAGTTCTAAAATTTGGTTCCAAACCATGCAATGCAAATATTTAATAAAATTTTAGAAAGGACAGGACCAGAGGCATTTGAAAAATTTCCATTGTATTTTGCTGTGATTTGTGAAATTTCTTTCGAGATCTTGGACCGAAAAGAATGTTTGTGGAGCAAAGCGCACCGAGACTTAGCTTGTAAACAATAAAGTGAAATAAAAAGGTGTTAAATTATTATTTTTTTAATTTCATTTGGTGATATTTTTTATACTTAGTCCAACCACAGGGGAGTGACTTAATTGTTATTTTTGTTTTTTGTACTTTTTTTATACAAAAAGTTAATTAAATAACATACTAAATTAGATAAATAGACCAAGCGAAAATGAACCATATGATAATGCGAGTTAGTATTAGGGGCAATAATTCAACTCATTTATGTTTTTGCGGTTTGAAATCAAAGACATGTTTTGAAGAAAAATGAAAAAATAATATAATTTAATTAATATTTATCAGCCAGACAGAATATAATATCTCACAAATTTATTCACTTTATTTGCCATTTAATATGAATTAAAATTATAATTAAAAAATAAGCAACTACTATGTAATACCCTACACTACAATGTTGGCTATAGTAGTAACATTAGTAACGAAAAATTAATAAACGATCGTCGTATAATTTTCAAATAATTGCCAAATGTCGTTAAAAAAGTTAGTACTTTTATAACTTTAAAACAACATTTCGGGAGGAACATTTGTACCTGAAATATTTCAATATGAGGCAAGAATATACTTATATGAAGTCTTCTAGACATTACAAACGGAATGATAACGTTAAGAAACGATGGAGGGTATAAAAAATTGATCGCATAAAACTAAATTAAAAAAGAAGAATTAAGAAAATTTCCTTCGAACATAATCACGTAATTTATACATATACAACAATCGGACAATCACAAGCTCTGTTAAATTACCTGTACATCCAGCATTAAAAAATACCGGTCGATTTGAATCACTTTATGAATCGATTTAACGACGCACAGTGTTTAGTGCCATAAGAAGGAAATGTATTTTATAGTTTTGGAAAACTAACAGAAGAACTGTGCTTATTTAATAATGACAATTTCTAATCGTTGCATTTTGTTAACACCAGATGGCGCTAATGTTATACGCAATTCATCATTCGGCTTTTAGAAAAAAAAATTGATTAAATTCAGAAAGGAAAATTTTAAATAAAATATAATTATTTTATAAGAGATAAATTAATTTATCTTTTCATATCGGAACTTTTGCAAATTAAATTAAAGCGTTATTATACAACAAAGCGTTATTATACAATAGTCCATCAATTTTGAATATGTTATGATTAAATCTGAAAAAATATATTTTTCGTGACTTTTTTTACAAAAAGGTGGCAACATTTATTCATTTATAAAAACATTTTTTATTCTGTTCTTTATATTTTCTTTTTTATTGTTTTATATAGAAATCTTAAGGTGAATGAATTTAAACAAAATATGGATAAGATTCCAAACTTGGTGAATACTGAAAAATATTTTCTTATTTTTTTACTTTTATGTTAAGTTCTCAAATCTCAAGGCTTTAAACTATCTTTTGTATATTGCTACAGACAAGCGTTATCTTTAAATAATGTTCGTTTTTATAGCCAAGTTTTATCCAGTTTTATAGGGTCATCAGTAAAAAAGTTACAGACCAATAGCTGAGACAACTTCACAATTCCGAAAGAGAACTTTTCTATTTTTTTAATAAAACGTAAATGGATTTTAACCAATTTAACTATAACATACACTTATGTGTTCTTCATCAAAAAATCGGTTTAATAGAAAATTTAATTTGACTTGAATATCTCCGAAACTACAAGAGATAACCTAAATGTAAATGTATTTTTATATACAGATTAACTCAGATTAACTCAGTAACATCTCAGTTCCAAAAGTACAGAATTATTTCAAAAATCGATTTGGGCACACTGTGCGCAGTGAGCACAGTGTACAGGTTAAATTTTAGGAATTTGACAAATATGATGTTGTAGCTTTAATGCAAGTATTCTCTTAGAATGGGGGTTTAAACACATGAAACTCATTAATATGAAAATATTTTAACAAAGTTACACGAATATTTTTATACAGATCCTACATCCGAAAGTCGCCTCCGACAACATAAATTACTCATAAACAACATTGTATTTTATCAATTTACTACATGTTTTGTGGTCATTTGGGACGATTGTTCATGCATAGAAAGTCTTTTCTGCGTTCTTACCGTACAATTGCTGGTTATAAAGTATATCGTGGGTCAACAAAGAATTTTTATAGTCTTTCTATGATACACATAGCGGGAATGAAATGGTTGGAAACATTATGGTGTGTTGTGTGACTGTATCAAAAGGTAATTTTATTGTCATTCTGGGTCTAATGTCAGCAAAAACATTGTTGCTTCACATTATGTGATGGAGAGTGTATGATACTGTTTAGCTGAATTAAAAATTATTACTTATTTATTATTGGATATTTTTAGAACTGAAAATATAAATGATCGAGAATGAATATTTTATATCACGATCCATTAAAAATATCACATCATTTTATATTGTGTATAAAAGACAATAATAAATCAATGGAAGCAACCAGTTTCACAGTTGGAGTAAATAATTTATATGATTTCTTTGAAACTCACCCAAATGTCTGCCAGATATCGAAACACATGACGTTCATCCATGAAAAAGCTGCCATTAAACAAAAATATATGAAAAATCCTACAAAAAATATAAACATGATCGTATTATGAAATAATTATTTAAAACGATCAAAATTAAAATCATAATTAAATATTTACTTGTTCAAAATTCAACAGAAAAATTATTATTATAGTACAGATATTTCCAAGAATTTCTTAAGTACTCACCTGACGCAAAACATATTGTGTCATTTGGCGTTGGCATCAATTGTCCCAGAGCAATTCCCAAATAAGCGGTAAACAAACTGCTCACCAGACAGATTAATATTTTTCCAGGTAAATTACGTAACTTTCCTATACACAAATAGACCAAAAGTGTAATGGCATAGAAGGAACATGATATCAATAGGCCTATAGTGTAAACCTTGAAGCGTATTCGATCATTTCCAACCACTTTTGAATCGAAGCAAAGAAATGTGTACAACTAATTTAAGAGTTTTTTTTTAACATAAAACATTGAAATTGTTTTTCTATTAGAATAAAAGTGATAAAAACTACGGAAATTACCTTTTGGTCTGGCCAGGATGAATTGCGTATTTTCTCAACACAATATTGACCATTTGTATAATATTTTTTGGTGGCCATCACATAAAGTGATCCATCTCGTTCACTTATTGTATGGGCTTCATCGGCATACGAATCCGGATCTAAACGATATTTAAGACAATCTAAACTGCGCAAAATGCCAAAAACTGTAAATAAAATAAGAAAAGAATAATATTTATTTCACGTTATGTTGTGAAACGAGAATGGTTAAGATGACAAAGATCTAAATTTTTAAAGCAAATATTAGAAATTGCGACGCCCATAACTAATATACAATCTAATTCCGATTTCTTTATCTGCCCTCATATTCGTAAAAATGTCCATTAAAAGTTTAATTGTTTTACACATTTTTAACAACAATTTTAGCAAATAAACAATAAATTAAAAAAAATCAAAAATTTCTATTTGAATAATTTAGCAAAATTTCGATTTAACACCCACTTGTTATTGAAATGAATGACTGATTTCAAAAAACCCTTAAATTGTTTAACAAATTTTTATAGTTTCTAATAATTCACACGTAGCAAATTAGTAACGCAAATGTTATTAAATAGTTTCTTTATTTATTACTAGCATTTACCCGTTGAGCTTTGCTGCACATACGTTCTCCTTAGTCCAAGATCTTGAAAGAAATTTCACAAATCACAACGTGTATTAAAAATTTTTATGAAAAGTAAATTTTACCGAATACCCCTGGACCTGTCCGTTCTAAAATTTTATTTAATATTTGCAATCCCTTAATCTTAAACGTCCTACATTTTGTCCAGTAAAACTGTTTGGAACCAAATTTTAGAACTTTCGCTGTTATAGTTGTTTAGATATTCGACAATCATTATTTCCTTTGTATGGGGGTATCCCTCCGCTGGTCCTATCGGTTCTATATTTTGTTTGGTATTTGGAACCAATTTTGAGAGCTCTCGTTGTTAAAGTTCTTTGGATATTTGATAATAATTTGCTTTGTATGGGTGGATCTCTCCCCTTGGTTTTATCCGTCCTACATTTTGGCCAGAAAAAAAGATCCATGGGAAAGTCATTGGAACCAATTTGAAAACTCCCGCTTTTACAGTTCTTAAGATATTCGATAATTAATATCTGCTTTATATGGGAGTACTATTCCCGATGACCCGTCCTATATTTAGATCTGCAAAACAAATTCATGAAAAAGTGTTTGGGTTCGAATTTTTGCACTTTCGATGTTAAGTTCTTTAGATATTCTGTGATCAAAATTGCTTTATATGGGGGCTACCTCTCCCCCTGATTCTAGCCGCCTCACATTATGTCTTGGAAAATGATTCCTTGTCAAAGTTATTGTGACCAAATTCTATAGCTAGTTTAGTTCATATCCCACTCATTTATGGCATTATACAGTATAAGAAGTAAAATGCCATAAATGAATGGGATATAAACTTTTTTTGTTAGTGTTGGTGCACAATGGTTTTATTCAAATCCATTATTTTGGCTTTACGGAAACCTTTTCTTTAATTTCTGAATGTCTAAATTCTAGGTTTATATCTATTTTCTTAAAAATGTATTTAATTAATTTTATTGACGTGATTATATCTAAAACAAACGGACATGGCAAAATCGATTCAGAATATGATGTCTAAGAATGCATACAATACTTTGCTCGTGTAACACACGGAATGAAAATTTTTATATATTTACACAGTCATGTCGGAATATATAAAAATAAAGCTGAATAAAATAGTGAAAAGTTTAAAAGTGACTTCCATTAAAAACCGGTTAACCGATTGAAAAAAACCGGCATGTCTAATAATACGGTCGGTCGGTTTTCTAAAATGCAAAAAAAGCCGGTGAACCGATACCGGTTTTTGAATACACTAGTAATTCATTAACGTTCTAATAATTATCAAAACCGGTTCATTAGTAATAATTATCAGACTCATTAAGTATTCCTGAGTTATATTTGAGAAAGACTTTTATATATTGTATACGTTTTGAGTGTGTGTGTGTGTGTGAACGTGTGTGTATACAAATTTATTTTATAAATTGTTAAAGTTAATTTTCATTGGGGGATTTCCGTTAATAAAAGATTTTAGTCTATAACATCAAGTTTCAGAAGTCCAAAATTTTAGTGAATTTAAAACTGAAAAGTCATTCGTTCCAGAAAATAAAATATTGTAAGCTGATTTACGTTTATGATCTCCGGCTGAATCTTACTTGAAATTTTCACAATTGAATTTGTAAAACATAATGATTTTAATATAGATTTTACGACATTTTATTTGTGACTTTTTATTTTTTTCCAATTTTTAATAAAAGGAATCAGTTCTGATGATGGAAAGCTTCATTGGTTTATAAAATATTTTAGGTAACAAAAATACAGAAAACTTTTCCCGTTGTTCCTTCAGAGCTCTCAGTTGATGTTTATTGTTCAGCTTTGTTTCAGTTTCATTAAGCATTTTTGCATTGCATCTTTCTATATAAATACTATGATAATGAAGCTTATAGAACATCGCCCTCTATTTGCGTATTTGTATAATTTCTTATTAAATGTATTTTCCCAGGAGATAAGGAGGAGTCATTAACTAACCATACTCCAACATGAACTATTGACAAAAAAATTGGAAATATCTTCGTAAAATCAAATGTTATAAACCCTTAAATTTGAATTTTTTAAAAAATTTCAATTTTTCTTCGATTTTTTCCAAAAAAAGTATTTAATTAACTAACCTCCACCGAATATATATTTTTCTGAACATATCATAATGATATCAGAGAAATGTGGCATTACAATCATGGACGGAGTTATATTTTCTGAAAACGTTGACCTTGTGATTCTGTATAAAATGGAAAAAAATCATTGATTTATTAAAAGAATTTTCTTTCCAAATTCCACTTTCCAACTTTCTGTCGAACTGATATTCCATCTTCGTTTAAAATCTATCATACTTTTGTAAGTTTTCCCAAAAATGAGATGACCCATTATGAAATATAATGAATGGAATCAGTCTTATTTATAAACATTCCTTTATGTGAATTTTGGTATTTATAGATCACTTTGTAACGAATGATCGGCTTCTTCTGCTACATACTAATAACTTTTTGGAAAATGTTGACTCTTTTTGATTCCTAAAGTTTTCTTCAACATTCCCTCGTACATTAACAACATAAAATATTTGACATCGTGTGAAGAACTTTTTGATCCTTGTATGTTTTTTAAACCTGTATTAGCTTTTACGCTACCTGATATCATCAAACAAAATTTATATTTCATGATTATATGTACCAGTGTATTTTGTAAAATAATTACTACAAAAGTTTGTAATAAATATTTGTTTGGAAACAAAATGAATCATTCTGAGAACAAACATGATCAGCATCTAAATTAAAATTAATTAAGTTAATAAAAACATTAAGAATTTACTTTGAATACACTAAACGAAATATCTTCGGTAATATTAACGAAAAATGTTCGTAGAACTTTAACAAAAAATAGATGTTAAATAAACAGATTTTTATTTTAATTAACACAATTTTTCTTCAAATTGAAGAATTTTCTTCAAAACACTTTTTAGTAAATGATGTTAAATTGAATAAAATTTCATTAAAAAATTAACGAAAAATTTGTTATATCAACATAATAAAAACGGCAGTAACTCATCGTAAATAAAATAAAACACAAATTTTTTCAATTCTACATACGAAAATGAAGTCAATTTGAATAAATTTTTTGTTATTTTAATATATATATATATATATATATATATATATATATATATATATATATATATATATATATATATATATATATATATATATATATATATATATATATATATATATATATATATATATATATATAGAAGATTCTAATTAACATGATTGAAATTTAAGGAATATTTTGCATAAATTCATGAAAATGCAAATGGAAGATCAGCTGATCAACAAAGATATAAGTAACATTTTATTAGAAATACAAGCCGGTCGGCTCACCACCGGCGATAGATCTAGAATGTAATTGAGACCAAATTCTCGCTGTAGTAGATCTATAGATATTCGATAATGGGGACTACTTCTCCCCTATTTTTGTCCAGTAAAACAGTTCCTTGAGAAAGTCATCGGTACTAAATTTTAAAAATTCTTGCTTAATCAATATATGTATTAATTTATTATAACAATTTAACGTAATTCTTTCCTCAGTTCTAGAAAAATTTCGTAAAATTAACTTAAATATGGTATTTAAATTCAGTAATATTCATCAGTAAAAAGAGTTTCATTCGTCAATTTGAATAATGTATTACTCGAACTGAATAATATTTATCATAAATAACCCGCATTTTAATTAACGAATTCAATAGTCATATTGACGAATTTTCGTCAATTTGAAGAATTTATGAAAAATTAACGAAAATTTTAGCTATGATGAATAAAGGTTTCGTTGGCTGATAATTACCCTACATTTCATTAATTCCTTTTTTTGGCTCCATGTAGAAGTAACGTTGTTTTTTTCTTTTAATTAATAATAGGTTTTTTTAAGAGATATTTCTTCTATATCCCAGATTTTATTAATAAGAAACTCGTAATTTTTCAAATGAAATTCGTTTCCATTTGAATTTGAAGTTTAAAATAAACTGGGGATTCCCTTTTAGATGTATTTGATGTGACGTGACGTGACGGTAACAAGACAATATCTCGATTTTATTATTGTTATTATTCTAACTCTTGAACATGATCAAATAAATAAACAATAATAAATTATAATCAAATCCATTGAGAAAATAATAAAAATCATTTCAAATGAGTTTTAAAGGGTTCAAATATTTATTTCATTTTTGTAGCCGGTTGATGACGTTTATTTATTATCAAAATAAATGATAATTTTTTAGTTTTTTAATTGAAAATAGCAAAAACAAACATATGTAAAATATTCAAATAAATATACATACACTCACACATTCACAGATTATTGAAAATTAAATCTAATTGGAGGTATTTTTTTTTTGAATCAATACAATTTATTGATAAGTTTTTAAATAAAAGATAAATTTTGTTTATATTTTGTTATGTTTGTTGTTGTTGTTTTTGCTTATAAATATACATAAAATTTTTTTGTTTTCTTTTTTTTACATAAAATTAGCAAATTATTAAATAGAAATACACACAAATTTTCTAAGTAGATGATTTGTTTATTTAAAATAAAATTGTATAAAATAAAATGTGTTAAATAACAGTGATTCCCAATATGCAATAAAACGATAAGAAAATAATCATTTTTGGATAATACTATTGATCATACAAGAACACATAGAAAGAAGTTATATTCGACGAATCCCGACTATACAATGTTCTACAACACATTGTTACTTATAAATGGAGCTATCAAAAATTAATGAACAACCCTCGTATAAATTGATTTTCTAATTTCTGCTTAAGAATACAGTACATTATTATGGCACTGACATTTATGTGGAATTTATGCATTTTAAAAGAATTTTTCTGGTAGTAAATATTGGAGCTAAACACAGAAAATGCAATGTACACACAAAGAAAAAATATGAAGCAAAATCAATCTTGAATATAGTTGATTTAAGATTGAATAAATTGTTTCTTCATTTAGTTTAAATTGAACGTTTTTACGTTTGTTTGTGGTGAAATAATATTGTACATATTAGAATATTTCGATATTAATATATGAAATTATACAATGATACATTTTTTAAATTACTTTATAGTACTAAAATTTCAAGTACTAAAAATTCAAGATTATTCTCAAGAAGCTATATTTACTGCGTAACAATGTTAAATAACCATTTTTTGTCTATGAAGCAAAATTAATAACTGAAAAAAGTTAAATTATTTATATTTTAATTGATTTTACATTGATTTTTTCTGTGTGTATTTAACTGAAAAAACTATAATGCAACATATTTTGAATCAGATTTATATCATGTCGACTTGATATTATAAAACATGTGAAACTAATTTAGATTTTATGTAAAAATAATGTTGGTTTAAATTGAAATAAAATTTTCGCTATATAGTGTATATAGACTTTCTATATATTAATTCTTGAGTCTATCCGTCCTATACTTTGTCCAGTTTACTAGTTTCTTGAGAAAATGTTTGAGACTAAATTTTAAAACACTCGCTGTAATTGTTCTCTAGATATAATATTTGCTTTGTATGGGAATACCTCTCCCCATTATCCTATCCGCCCTTAATTCTGTTCAGTAAAATAGTTACCCGAAAAATGTATTGGGACCAAATTTAAAAATTCTCGGTGTAGTGTTTTTTCGATTATCAACATTTTCTGCGAATGGAGGCTACGACTCCACCTGATTCTATCCTTCCCTCATTTTGTCTAGTAAAACAGTTCTGTTGTAGCTCTTTAGATATTCGATGATTAAAATTTGCTTTGTATGCTCTCACCCTGATTGTATCCGCCTCACATTTTATCTTATTAAGTAGTTCCTTTTCGATGAATTGGGGGGGTGACTCTTCCTCTGGTCCAATCGAAATTTTTTATAGCCCATGTTACTTTGGGGTATATTTCATCAAAATCGATTCAGCAGTTTAGCTGTCTATAAGTCCCAAACAAACACAGATTAATTTATATATATATATATATATAGATCTTTGGGGAAATCAAATAAATATCTGGGTTTTACAGTTCCCAATTTTGTGTATAATTTTAAGTTTAATTCATTATTTATTTAATTTACCTCTTTTATAATAAATAAATGGGGGAAAAATTATGAACTCAATAAAATAACACGAAATCAATATCGTAAAATTAAATTTTTCACAGTTAATTTAATATCGTACTTTTTTAAATTTAACCAAATATTATTACAACATCAATGCATATGTGAACTCTTTGGACTTTAATGTGTTATTCGAAAGTGGCGAATAATGAATCGATCCTCGTATAATTGGGTACATAATTGAAGAATAATATAAGACTTCTTTAATCCAAATTTCGTTAAAATCATTTTTTGTATAGGACTTTACATTTGCATGAAAGCTGGGTGAAATAATAGACTTAGCATCACCAATCTCAATAGGCAACATCATTGGAACAAAATAATGACATCTGATAAATTAAGTTGTCGTTAAAACTCGGTTCTGTATTTGTTCACAAATTTTACATGTTCAGTGAGACGGACGATATCGTTAAATCGATTCTGGGTGGAACGGTATACTTAAAAGCAATATATTCTACCCGTTACAAACTCCTGCACAAACACACAATAACCCAACCACTTATGGTTGTGAAAGATATACAAATTTTTGAATGCTTTAAAACCCCCATCGCCTGTCACAATTCTCTAAAGAATTGTTATAATTAGGTTAAAGCTATATTAATGCGGGTTTAACTCACATTATGGGACCTCCCCATCACCACAAGACAAGTCTATTTACTTTGGTTGTCGCAATCAAATACAAAACTCTTTATCCAATTAAATGTTTAGCATTTAATATTCGCACTTCCCTAATCTTAGATTTAAGAATCCTTTAAGGATCTGCAAGGAGTACAGAGCTTACTTTCTACTCTTCCTATAGGACTTAATAACGAAGTACATAAAAAGCCTTACGGATTAGAAACCTTTTCTAACCAGATTGCATTCGTTAAATTACACAAATGCGCTTGTAATGTTACATTCATCAGACTCTATGAAAGAATAAAAACGTCCGCTTCAGAGATCTAGAAAGAATTTTATTGTACTGTACCCTTAATGAGACAATAAGGCAAAACATCTGTAACGCTTGGACTGTTAGAGATACTTTAAAAAATAAAAACAAGGACAAAAATGGGTTAAAATATACACACATGAGAAAAACTCACCGTCATCTTTCATGTACAATATTTAAATGCTCTTTCAATTGTTTTGAAATGTAAAAATAGTTAAATCTAACAAAATATATATTTTATTCTAATATTAATTCAGTTAAAATACCCCCTTTTCTTATACTTCTTAGAAAACAAATTATTGCAAATACATCTGCACAAAATGTACTCGTCACTTTCGAATCTACTTTCTCCCACTTCTTTCACAATTTTCTTAATCATATTTTGGAGTGATGTGGTGCCATAAATGCTCTATTGGGTTGATGTCCGATGACTATAGAGGAGATTCATAATTGAACAATTTCCGCAATGTGCTTAGGGCCATTGTCCCGAGTTCAAAGCCAAGTTTTTGAGTAGTTTTATGCAATTTCTGTTAACTTTTCCCGAACAGAAAGTGCCTGATACTCACATCTTTGGTCTTTAAAACGTTTTATAATTCCAGTAATGATGGTCCGTGAACGGTTAATCAATGTGCATATTTCCTGGATTTTATTTCTTTGTACGCACTTCAATCTCTTTTTCCTTTTCAATTGTAGTTTTTTCTTTTTTCACTCATTTTTATTAGAATTGGCGTTAGTAAATTATTAAATTCTGACAGATCAGACAGACAGAAGTCATGGAAAGAGCGAAATTTCTAAAAGTTTTTTTTATATTTGCAGTGATGGTGACTTTTTCCACAAGAAATGTGAACTTTAAATAATAAAAACTTATTTGTGTTTATAAGATCAATGAAAGAAATATTATTTACCTAAAAATCATTTTAAATAAACCATTTTTATCAGAATTAACAAATTTTTGAAGAGGCCCTACAAACTTATAACTGTTTATGTAAGCACTCATTTATAGAGATTTTCAAGGTCTCTGATAGAAATCTCAACTTCTAAAAATCAACTCTAAAACAAATCAGCACGAACCATATGAAAATTTAAAACCGAATTTTTAAATGAGGATTTGGACTAATAAACGATTTTTATGGTCATATCTGTGAGATTTATGAGCTTAAAACCCCATTCCATTCACTGCCAATTTCTTGGATAATTAATCTTCATCTGCACCAAATCTCATGACGATATCTTTGAAAGCGACTAAGTTATTAAGAACTTTTTATGTTCACTTTCAAATTTATATGTCCGCAGATATTGCACAATTATTGTAAATTTGTCTTTACTATTTAGTTTGGGGTTCAAAAAGAAATCAATTTGGAAACCACTTTCCAAGTAAACACTTCCATATCTAAATATTTGTGTTTAGTGAGTACTTTTGGTGTTTTAAGATAAACAAAAATTCAATAGATAAATAGAGTTAAATACGTTTTCTTTATTCACATATTTAGATAGATTTTAAATCATTTCAATAAAAATAATACAAAAAAATTAAATGAATTAATACAAATTATATTTAATTAAAATTTGTAAAAAGAATATAAAATTTTAATATTTACCTACCTGGTGGCTTAGTAAAATTCCCACTAATCTCTAGACTTTCAAAACTGTGATACATGATATCAGACTCGTCACGTTTACAATACGAAGTAGCATTTCCCTTCATAAACATTTCACCATCATTGCAACATCTTCTAATGCAGGCATACGACGACAAACTGTCAGAACGTCATCACAAGTACGTACCAGATATTGTTGGACACGTCGGGTCAACAGAGATGAGGGTGATGGGCTAACACCTTCAGCATTTTGTACCATCGCTTCAATGCAATATTTTGAAAACTCAAATTTTTTATTTAAAGTTCTTAAAAATAATTGACCATCGTCAATGGAAAATTTAAATTCATTTAATTGATATTCAACTAAAACTTTATCGCGTGGGCAGGTAATGGAATTTGCTATAAAAATAGCGTTATTTGGAAATAGTTTTCTATATAACTTGAAATTTGTATTCACACATTTACGTTGACTGCTATCATAAACGTAGTTAACGGGACAGCATTTGTGTATAAAACGAAAAGATTGCATCTTATCTTCGTAAGATGGTGGGCAGGAAATAGCAGCAATACGTTTATCTGTAATCCTCATCACACAAGATTTGGGAGGAATTTCAAAATCTTCATCTATTGTATACTCGTCATATCTTCTGCCTTCACAATTTGGTATAGATGAATTAAATTCATGATCACTTGATGGCACTACGCCATAACCAAACAGAGGTGAACTATTTTCAAAAATTTCTAAAGAAGGACTGAGTGGTTCCAACATTCTATCCGTTAGCAGCGGTGGTGGGATACAAGTATAATCGTCGGAACGAAATAAACCACGTGATATTCTGGCCAGTTTCCAACCAATTATGGGGCAACATAATGGCACCGTCGAGCTTTCGCTTTCTCCAGCTGTTATACTTTGTATTTCACCATTTATAAACAAGAGCCAAAATATAGGGAATATCATTGATTACGTAGCACAACAAACAATCTGTATACAAAAAGAAAAATAGAAAGAATATATTGTTTGTTAGAAAAATTTCTTTATTTGATCTTAATAAATATTGTAAATATTTTGAATTGAATGAATGCTAAATTCAACATTATTGTGAATATTTTATTAAATTTCTAATATTTTTTATTTGAAAGAAACAACATCAAATTAAAAAATAAATCATAATAATAAAAAATTTAATATATTATTAATATCAATTCGATTGTAAAATAAATACTGCATTCTATAGGGTAAACATTTGTCATATAATTCAGAATGACATAGACACCAAAGTGTAAACACAAACTATAAACACGATATCCATTGTACTCTGTTACTGGTTGAGGTATTATGTGTTTGTGCTAATGTTTGCAACATATAGAAAAAATGGGATAACACCCATTTTTAAGTCGATTTATTTCCGTCCGTTTGTCCACCTGCCTGTCTATTTTAAACGTTGTGAACCCTCCACAATTCGCAATTTTTGAGATATCTTAATGAAATTTAGTACATGATATTTTTTGGCTCAGGGACGAAGCCTATTGAAATTGATTATATTCGGTAAATATTTTGATCATAAAAATTCTAAATGTAAAGTGATTTTAATGAATTTCAGCAAAAATAAGTCCTTAGTATTCTAAATCGATGTGCCAAATTATGCGAGGGTAGGTTCATTATTTCTCATAAGTCTCATACAAGCCCCTTTCAAAAAATATCACTTTAAAGAACACAAATCCCACATATACACTGGTATTTTGATAACAATTTTGTGATAAATGTAATCTTAAATCGATGTTCGATATTAAGCGAGGGTCGGTCCATCATTTCCTTTAGCACCCTCAGAAAAATCCCTTTAAAACGCATAATTTCACATTAGTATCATGATAATGTTCTTTCGTAGATGTAATTTACAACCAACATTGTAGGGTATTACTAGATGAGCTTTACCGATTATTACAAAATAGTTCTGTATCTTTTGAACTAAATGTATAATAATATTATTTAGCTTGAAATGTCGATTTCAGATTAAAACAAAT